>CAEGAE010069770.1:0-214875 GCA_903067095.1 Girardinus metallicus | reverse complement strand
CCTCCCGACCCCATTAAGGGACAAGGGTGAACAGAAAATGGATGGATGGATGGATGGATGGATGGATGGATGGATGGATGGATGGATGGATGGACTTGCACCAGTTTATTTTGTAATTTGCTTTGAGTCAAGATTTGTTTGCTGCAGAATGGATGCCAGATCAATTGAAAACAACCTTATAATACCTCCTACACTGATCACTACCTGTGTTTTGCGAGGTGTGATAACGCACGCTGACATTTGTTCGTAACTCGACATGAAAGAGCGTTTAATGCTGCAAACCTGTTGCTCTTTTTTTTGATCCAGGATCATTTGGATCTTCAAAGCAATACTGACAGGAAACAAATGGAAATTGGCTTTAAAGAGTTTATACTCACACGGAAATATGTAATTCAAAGACTATTCTGAAGTTATTTTCAAGAATTAAAACTATTTAACTGGAGAAAGTGGAAAAAAGGCAGCTCGAACAGATCGTCCAAACAATTTTCTCCAGCTGGACCCATGCAGCTGCCTATTGATATCATCCAAGTGGAGAATGCCTTCATTTATTTCATGCAGCCTGCCCAGACAAGCTGTCAAAGGATCTTATTGAGTGCAAGAATGTGGATCAACATACACCTTGAAAGAATCCATTCACAACGATTTCCGCTGCGCAGAGGACGACATTCTGCAAAATCCCAAATCTGAGTCTATAGCCGATGCAATGACGCGCGACAAGATATTCGCCGTTGTTTCACCGCTTCGTGCCATGTGTTCGAGTTATTATGGGATGTTGTACCAGCGGAGCAGAGGGCTGATGGAAGGCAGCAGCAATCGCCCTCTGCTTATTAGACTAGGGGCTGGCTGTGCTCATTAGGCCGACGGCAGCACGATGGGGATCTATTCTCCTGAGGTGACCAAAGGTGCTTACAAAGACCTTCCAAGTCCCAGTAATGATACCCCAGACCTGTCACTCTTGTCACAAGACTGACATGACCTTTTTCTTGCTCGTGTGCTGAAGAAGAAAAATGTCCTAATTTTACTGAATGAGGAAAGAGGAGGCACGCCGTTTCCTCCCAAAAATTGTAAAATTGTGTCCCTCCACTGCGGGCGATACAATGATGTTGATTTCCTTTTCACCAATGTCAACAAAGACCATTTTCCGTGTGCTTATCGGGGCGATTTAAGTGATTGCGATTCAGGATTTAATCTAAGCACAACAGTCAGACCTTGTGCCATTAAGACCTATGAAATAGAGGCATGCTGAGCAGCAGCAGAGCGGCTGAATAGATGTCTGGAAGCAATCTGTGAAAGATGTCTGATCAATGGTCTTCAAATGAAATGAGAGATGAAAAGATGTCTTTTAAGGCTCATGAAAAGGGAACTTTGTTGGTGGGCGTTTTTGTTCAGCTTTTCCATTTTTAACCTCAATCATCTGAACACGGCACACATGAAAGAGGAAACTGTAATAGGGTCGCCCCACTGCGGCCTTTTTCCTCTGATGTCAAGTGTCCCCCTGGACACTTATGTGATTGCATATAACATTTCAAAGACGGAGCTGCATGTTTAGCGAGCGCGGCTCATTACTTTATCTGTGTTTTAGGTGCTTTTTATGGATGAAGCTGGCCTGGTACTTTCTCAAGTTTAACCCATAAAATTAATGTTTTTATTCTGATTTTATGTGACACACCAACAAAACTTCAAGCACAGTCTAATTAGTTGGAGAATGTTAGCTTAAAAGACTTAGAATGGTTAAAGTCTAGTATATTCTACATGAATGTGCTTAATCTAAACCGTTCTATGTGGTTTTGCACCCCCTACATTTCTTTTAGCAAACTGCAGCCTAGAAATCATCTGACTAGAATTTAACAACTGCAGGATTTATCCCGAGATTACAAATACATCTAAAAAAATTTTAAATTGTGAAAAAGTTTAATAATATTTGTCAGTCCTTTGAGAAAAAGAAGCCATTATAGATTCCTTGCATAAAGTGAGATATTTCAATTTTGATGATTATGGCGTACAAACAATGAAAGGCAAAAACTCAGTGAATCAGAAAATCTGAATCATACGTAAGATTAATAAAAATAGATATTTTAAATAGAAATGTCAGACTATGTTAATTTCCATGCACTTAATACTTGGGTTAAATGTGCACCACACTTTTTTCTTCCACTCAACTTTCTACCTCTTCAGGTTCATAAGCTTGCGTAACTTCTACACAATGTTCTAGTGTTTTTTAAGACATTTAAAAATATTTTTTCTTGATATTCTACATTTTTTAAATGCAGGTTTCTAGTAGGACTTAATTTTATTTAGGAATATCAAAGGAAAAGTTCACTTTTTGTGGTAAAACATAAATTAAAACTGCACAATCTTCCTTCCACTTCATTGATGAATCATAAAACTTGATAAAATGTGTATCTAGATGAGTGATGTCAGTAAGTTTGTAACTGTTTTTGTTTTGACGCAACCTGTCCTAAAGCTAAACTATCTGCTAATGAAACAGATGAGATTACATCATTCCTAAACTGCTTTAACTTTTGTAGAAAAATGTGGTCAGATACTGCCCTCATGGGGGTGGAGGGCTTTCCAAACAAAGCCTGATTGTAATGGGCCGCATGAAGCGCCAGTTTAACCCCCACACATACAAAACGAGAGAGAGCGGGAGCCAAGACGTACATTAATCCTCGCCAGATTGGGGACTTTATGAATTACGCTGAGAATCTTATCTATTTCCCCAGATCTCCTGCTGGGTGAATTGATTGCGTTTTTTCGGTCTTAATCCACACCACGCCATGCATCTTGGGAGGCAACCGGGGAGCCATCTTGTACAAATAGAATTTAGGCTCGACAAAAGCCATCTCCAGCTGAGCAATGAGAAAGCATCCTTTCACCGCTGCACGTCCCCTCCCAACCACGCCGAGTGGCATTTGAAAATAGCAGGCAGAGGTTTTCGTGGAATTGTTGCTATTGATTTCTGTGTAACTTTTCTCCAGTCGCAGCCTCTCTGGGGAGATCATCTGTGCATATGACACTCATCAGGATGGATAAGCCCATTTCGTCAAAACGCCTTCTGTCGTGGCCGTCCTCGGGAAACGGTGCTGTGCAGCCAGAGAGGGTGTTTTAATGAGATTAATTAAATTGCTTATGAGTGATGGCCCTCCACCAATTACCTGGGCTATAATACCGTTTTCCCCAACTCAGGGCGAGCGCTATAAACGCGAGGATGCGGCAAGAAAATGATTAATCATCTCATCACTATCCCAGGAGATAATATGACAATAAAGACAAAAGCATCTCATCAGCTGTGGTTGACTAAAGCCAAGAGTTTCTTCCTAAGCCCAGATTCTTTCGTGTTATAGGGATGCAAACAATTAATCAAATAACAAATGGTTTATTAAATTAAAAGAAGTTCCAATCAATTGATTAAAAACGTCCTTTCAGTGTTGTAGTTTGGTCGCCATCCAGCAGTGGGAGCTGCAGGTCATCCTCAAGCAAAGATAGATACAGAAATAAAGATGCCGCGATATGCCAGCACAACAGGAATGTGGTCCAGACAGAGTTCATGTGGAATGAAAAATGCAGTTTATCTGGTTCTGATTGGATATACAAACATTCGACAGCGTTAACTTTTCAACCAAAACTAATTTTTAATGTCCTACAACGACAATAAAGTCTGCCTTCCTCCTCAGTAGTTGAGTTTCTGTTACAATTTTGCACTTGGATAAGAAACGCAATTAAAATTACACTTGAATAAGTTTGTTCACGTGATAAGTTATTTAAAAACATGCAGTGCCATCATCCTACTACTTCCTGTTGTCTTCTTCTTCATGGTTTGGACCAATGGTCACATCCGGTTGTAGATCATGTGACTCATGAAAAGCTAAAGAAAGTGTCTCCATTGCAGTTTGGCGAAATTAACCAATTTCAAAAAACTGTTTGGCGTGTTTCCATTAAGCAAATTTATTTCCTAAATTTCAAATTACATAATTATCTGGTCAATGGAAACGCAGCTACTGACAGTTCTTGGTGTGAACTTCTCTGTTTCACGCATTTTATTCTATTCATCTATTACTTTTTGATTCAGCAACAAAATTGATTATATTTTCTAATTATGTTTAAGTTTAATAATGTGAAAAACCACAATCATCTTAACACAGCTGACACAAAATAATGCTAAAATATAATGTACTTTTCTTTTTAATTTAGCATATTATGAAACATTTAGCCCTTCCTATTATGGAAAGATGTTCAACAGTCTTGTTACAAGAAAAAATTCAGGTTTTTAAGAAAATGGCCACTTATTAATCAATCTATAAGATCAATCAACTTTAGGTTGACTGATTAATAGACAACGTGCATCCCTACTACGGGTGTAGCCTTTTAAAACAGAATATTATTTGAACGCCACACTGCAGAGGTGTATTTGTTTGCTGTAATTAGGTTCTGCAGAGACAATGCCATTCCCGAAGAGAGCGGCGGGGTCCGGCCTCCCCTGAGTGTCCTTTTCCCTTTCCCCTCGCCCAAGGGCACGGAGGGTCAACGGCGCAGAGGGAGCGCAGCGGAGAGCGTGGCAGCCAGGAACCAAACCACAGCGGGGTCCGGCCGCCGATTGGAGAGCCAGCGGCTTCACGCGGCGCCCCGCGCCGGCTTTTATTGGCCGTTCTCCATCACACCTGTCACACTAGATTGGGTTTGTGGAAGCGTTTCCTTTAGCTGAAAAGGCCAAAGTAGATTACCGGGGCAGGCAAGGTTGAAATGGATTACGGCTGGAATGAGGGCAAATACAGCGGCCGGCTATCTGAATTGCAAATCAGGAAAGAGTAATGAAGGAATCCGGACAGTTTGCGGTGCGGTACAACATGTCCCAAACTCCTGAAGAAGACAGCTTTTGTCATCTCCAAGGAGACGGTGCGAGAAAAAAACCTACATTTACATTAATCGTTCCTAAATCTCATGTAGCATCTGTAATTGAGGAATTTCCTATGGAGTTAAGTTACAGCCCTATTAATCTATTTCTTAATTTGCTGGGGGACACCCAGGAACCCAATGAAGGCCCCTGGGGTCCTCTGACCTACATTCGAGAAATGATGCATCTATGAGGGGGGAAAGGCGTTTCTTTTTTTTCTCTATGATGCCATGATGAGACCAAAAAAACCTTCACAACACACTATGTGCACAATTATTAGGCAAGTGAGTATTTCGACCAGATCATCATTTTTAGGCATATTTTCTTTCTCTAAGCTGGATAAACTTTAATGGATGAAATGAGAATGACTTTTAAAGGACCAGATGAATGATTAGTAGTGATCAGTATTACTAAAGATGAGCTGATTGAAGGTTTTCCAGTTGAACATTGGCTCAAAATTAACTCCCAAACCTGCTGCCAGATTTAGACAATTATTCTAAAAACTGACTCCATATTAATAAAACATAAAAACAAAAAGTGAAATGGAAAAATGTTTTTTACTTAGCTGCGAAATAATTTGACACAACAATCCTGAACTGAATCCCAATGAAAACCTCGTGGTTTTTCCACCAAATATTGATTTCTGAAATCTTCCTGAGTTAAAACATCAGTATTGTTGTTTCTAAATGAATATAAACTTGTTTTCTTTGCATTATTTGCAACTTTTTTGACCATTTCTCAGAGTCAAACGTCTTCTTTCTGTCTCCATTCCCAGATTTGTGCATCAAGACAATCCCATCTTGGAAGCCTACAGACTGTAAGTTTATTGCATATGGTCCACTCTTACATCCATACGATCGTTTAACTGATTTTCACACGAGTCATTCGCTTGACTTCCTTAAGATGATACTTTTTTCCAGAAAGAACTTTTCTCCTGTTTCCTTTTTGCCACCAACTGTGACTTTCTAATTATATGTGCTTATTTCCGCCAGATCCGCAGCTAATTTAAGCCTTGTGACTTTTATCGCCTGTGCTGTTGCTACGAAACCCGCGGGGACGTCTCTGCAACTGTAACGCAGAGACGAAAGATATTGATTTCGGAGAAGCGAGCTGGGGTGTTGGCCTCATCCTGATTTAAAGGGAAAAAAACAAGAGGGAGTAATGTGTTTGAGAGCAAACATGGAAACCTCTGCGGCCCTCCGTCGGCGTTTGAGTCCGTCTTTATTACCAAGATCACCTGCGGGGGAAGCGCTTCTCCTCTGGGGTGTTTTTCCAAACGCAAACCGAAGCGCTGCTCTTTACCCAGCAGACCTTCTGGGAGGAACATGAGACGACTTCATCGGACTGCCGCCTCATTACGGGCTTCCTCTGACAAACATACGCCTCCCCTCCTTTGCCAAACCGATTTCTTTATCCACACTTTTCTCACAACTTCCCCATCCTGCCACACACACCTTTTGGATTTAATAAAACAGCAGATCAGAGTCATTGGCTGCTGACAGGGACTGACACTGAAACCTGCTGTTGTTGGAAGGCTGCCTGGGAGATGTTCATTACTCACAAAGCTTGTCGGTTTGGACAGGAGAGGAACAACGGTCTTATTAAGTGGAGACCTGGAGCAGCCGTAGGGGAAATACGCGCACGCACACGCCTACGCGCGGGCACCACCACGCGCTATTTTCCGAGGGAGTTTTGACGCGACGCGTGAAGTTTGGGGCTGTCAGAGGGAAACGTGAAAGTTTTCCAGGCGGTGGCGGGATTGTGCTGAGTTAGGACTCTGACACGCCTGACAGACGCGCTGTCAGGAGGAATGCGACGGCCTCGTTTTCGCAGGAGCCCGCTAATATTGATTGGACTTTTCTGATGTCTGGCTCATTGTGTAACACTCTCATACACACACACACACACACACATATATACGAGGAGAAAAACAGATTCAATATTCCCGACATGGCTGAACCTGAAGCCTTGTTTCCATAGTAACTCGGCTCTCCCGCTCTCTAAACATAGCCTCGCGCGGCTCTACCTCTTCTCAGATCATCAAGCATAGCTGAAGAGGATGTAGATGCGTGGACATGGATAATGTTCCTGACTTGAGGCGATGAAATGATCTCCCAGCTGAGAGTATTTACAGATGAATAAAGGAAGACAAGAATAAAAAAAAGAGCGAAAAAGAATAGAGCTATTTATTTCTCCCATCCATCATTAGTAGAATTGCAAAAGGTCCACATGTTGAGGACCAAGCAGGACACCTGGTTGTGTTTCTCTGCAGCACCGTTCCATCTCAATCCCCTCAATTCATCTCACCTGCTTTCACTTTTTCTTACCTTTATTATGTTTTTTTCTTTTTTACCAAGTTTGCAAAATCTTAAAATAGGAGCATCTCTCTAAATAACGCGCTCCACTTCAGCCTGGAGCGAAAGAGAAAAAGGGGGCCGTCATAAATCAAACCCAACGCGCTCGTGACGGTTCGGGGACGAGAGGGAAGTTGGCTGAATTTGCATTTGAAGCAAGTCGTCACCATTCTTTTTTCTTTAACCTTTTAGATAAATCTCTTTCGGAGCATGTTCTGATGTAATGAGGGCTAGCAGAGAGGGGGGGGGCGGAGAGTGATGTCATCGGGAAGTGATGCGTCCAGATATGTCAGGACGACGCCGTATTAAAGTACGTCCTGATTTTGTCACTTTACAGTCAAACTTCAGTGGTTTGTTGGGATTTTATTTGAAAGATCAACACAAACTTGAGCTGGGCGGTTTTTGAAGATGTCATTTTAGGAAAATCTGGATTTTTTTGTACCACCCAAGGCCGCCATCTTGTTTTCCAGCTTCTATTTGTTTGGACTTTGAATTCTGGCCAACTCTATAATAAAATATTAGGCCCAGTCTGCGATTTTTAATAAAGGCGTAATATTAAGAGAGTTAATTAGTAATTTTATGAAAACTTCAACGTGAAAAATAAAAATTTACAAAAAGGAATGTAGAGCATCTTGTAAAGATGTTGTAAAGTTTTACAAATAGACATCAGCATCAAATTATTATCTGTACTGAACTTTGAAATTATTGTCTATTTGAACTGAGATGCTCAGATCGATTCTCGCAATTTTAAGTCTTTTTTCTGGTAATATTCTGACTATATTCTCGTAATTAAATAAAAATTCTTATAGGCCGGCCCCTATAATCCATGTACAACTCACAGAAGGGATGATTGAAATGAAAGCCTCTTTTTGAAGATATTTTCTGTGATTTGTAATTTTTTTTTTTTAGAAAAGAAAAAGAGAGAAAAAAAGTCGGATCGGCTCGTAAAAAGTCGTAGATTTTATTTTTAAACCATATCGCCTAGCTCTAACGGAACACACTGCAAAAATTGTGCTAAGGAAAATGAGATATAATTTTCAGAGGTATCCTGATCCGATATCAGTGTAATATCAGACAAAAAACGAGAATCTGATTTTACCGACCTGGATGCAAATTTTCTGATAAAAACAACAATTCACACCATATAATAACAAAAGTATTATTGGTATCTAACAATACGATACCAATACTGCAATATCGGTATCGTATTAGGCCTTTAGTTGTAAAATTTTATAATGAACTTGTATTTCTCCCCCTTGAATCTTATTCACCTAAAAAAAACAATAAATCAAAGCTTTCCACTGGTCTGTCATTAAACCCTAATAAAATAGACTGAAGTTAGTAAAAAGTGAAAAAGCTCAAAGGTTTTTTCTCCACACATCCTCAACCAGTTACTGTAAATCAAAAAATTTCCAACCTAAACCTACTTTAATTAACTGTGAAGGCGTTTCATTTCCTGATGAAGAACCTGCTGATGTCTGACGCAACCTTGGAGGCAGCGGCGCTCTTCTTCATCTGGCTGCGTTCTCTGGCTTGCTGAGCCGTCCGCTGTGGAGAGAGAGAGAGAGAGAAAAAAGAAGCAGCATGATGTAAGAGTTTAAACCTGCAGTTGGGATGGGGGGGATCAATATTTCGGGCATGTTTAGATTGAAGTGTCTGCAGGGCTGGCATGAACAGCGGAGAAGATTCCCTTATCAGGAGGCCCAGTGCTCCACATCAGTTCATGGTCGTCTACATGCGAGGCTCTCTCCTTCCAATCTGACACCCACTCTGACTAAAACGCTTTCTGGCGTGAAAGCGAAGCGCATTTCGGGCGACAATGCAAGCCGTGTTTTTATTTTGAAACCAGTCGAGTCGCTTCTCTTTGAGAGAAGTACATTTTCTGCGATTATGGAAAATTGAGTGAAGGGAAAATGCGAGGCAGCCCGCTTCAACAAGTGCTATCCATCAATGTGTCATGCAGCCACATCATGTGACGCTATTATAGGGAGTATATAGCTTTGAGGGGGATAATGTGACTTTTGATCAATGTGTTTGACCACGGATTGCATTACTGACACCGTATGTGATCCTCAACATGAGCGATGAGAGCGTCTTCTGAGGGGAGCTGTATCCACTGCGAACCTTAAATGTCAAACAAATTGCTTTTGCCCCTTATGGCCCTCTGGCTTTAAAAGCCACTCTTTACAGCTGTTGATGCGTCGTGTGAACGTACGGCTTTGTGGCAGGCGGTGCAGAGCGTCTGCAGGTTGTCCATGGAGCACTGTCCTCCTCCTCTGTAGACCGGCCGGATGTGGTCCACCTGCCAAAAGTCTCCCTCCACCGGCGCGCGGATCATCTCGTTGAGCTGCGAACGCAACCAGAAGGCAACGGCGTGAGCGTAACGCCACATTTTTTCTCCAAACTGCTTTTTTAACCTGTTTCTTTAAGATTTTATGAGAAAGATCAACATAAAGTAGTGCAGAATTTTCAATAATTTCATTAAACTCCGATCCAGAACCTCACAGCATTCTGGGGGATGTAGGCTTGAACAGCAGCTGATATTTATGTCTATACATATCACTGTCTGTTGTGATATTGAAAAAAATTCTACATAATTCTATGCTTTCTACTCTGATTCAAAAAAACGAATCAATAATTATTGATATCAACCAATAAGAAAACCTTAATACGGTTTTCAGCCCTACTGGTGAAGAAACAGAAAAATGGTACAGTTTTTGAAATTTATACAAATAAAAGTCAAAAAGTGAGACATACATTTGAGCATCTGCAAATCTTCATATTCAGGCTCAAAATGGATTTTGGACTGGACTTTGACTAGGCCATCAGAGCACATTAATATGCTCTCTAACCCATTCTATCCATTTTAAGGTTGTTGCTAGCATCTTTTTACATTGCAAGTCCACAATTGTCTGCTGTGTTCCTTAGTCTGGAAGATGGCTTTTTGTCTCCAAAAATGCATAATTTACCTTCTACTTTACAACAACTTTACTTTGTGTTGGTTTATTATAGAAAATCCCCCAAAATGGGAGAAAAAAATCTAATGTGTGCATACTATTTCCAGTTACTGTTCACAAATGACTCAACAAATCTCTGCACTGCAGAGATGCTTTTTTGGAGAATGTTTATCAATGCAAAAGACAGAAAAGAACAGATAACAAGAGCAAATTGCAGAAAAACTTCTCCTTATTAGCGCTTCAAATGCTGACATAAATGCAAGAATGTGAGACCAGCTCCTTAAAACAATATCGCCGCTGAATCACAGAGGGTTAACTTTGAACCGCGCGCTGTCCATCATCATCAGATGCCCCAAGTGCAGCCATATAAATCACCTGAGTGACCTATATAATGGGCAGCTGTAGGGAACCTTCATCATGGAGAACTCGCAAGTCCGTCTGATGAAGTAGGCAGAAATTAGGTTAAAAATACCGCCGGGAATTCTACACTGCGGTAAGATACATAACTCCTTAAATTACTTAACTTTATCCCTTCTTTTCAACTTTTCAAGTTAGCAAGACAGTGCTCTAAAACACAAAAGAAAAACTTACTTAATCGTTTAATTCGGGAGACGTTTACAAACTCTGGAGATGTGCTATTTTCACATCTTCTATTACAGATGCAAATTTAATCCCATGGAGGAAACGCCTTTCTGCTCCCTCATGGGGCAAAAGCAGAAAGAAGTAGACACACATGAGCTCAAGCCATTTGAGAATGTCTAATTAAGGTGAAGAGCAGAAAAAAAAGCAACACAAGATTATTTTTTTTTACACAATTTGTAGAAACTTTGTCGTGGAGAAGTGGGGTAGCTTTCAGCTACCTTTTGCAATCTAGTGGCATTTATAGCAGATAGTGCGTTTATGTGGGCCAAACTGGTCCGCTTCAATCTTCTGGAAACATCCAGAAGAATTAAATCTCAAGGCCACCAGAGGGCTAGCACTGGTAGCACAGCTGCAATTATTTCACTGCCAAGTTTATCAGTGTTTCTGCTGCTGCGTCCACACTATTTCCTCATTAATAAATCACTAGAAAATACCCAAAAGCATCACAAAACACAACAAGTCTAACATGACTTAGAAATATCAGATTTATTCATTCAGACGTTGAAATATTAGGTTGTTTAGTTCTCTCGCTGGCCAGAATATGTTGATTTTTAGGATAGAAAACATAGAAGAAATAAAATCAAGTAAAGAAACAAACGATGATGACAAAGAACCAGAGGAAAAGAGGCGTTTTGAACAGCAAAAATCTATTTTCCCACTTTGAGAAGTACTCTGTCGACATTAAGGCAGCGAGGTGGAATTGATCCCAGCAGATTTAAAGAATAGGCCTTTTCAGACGGGCAGAGTTCACCTCACACACACACACACACGCACACACACGTTTTAGTCAATTAAACCTGCTATCTTGCCAACAACGTGCACCTTCCTGCACCCGACCCTGCTGTTGCACACTTTCAAACACGCCAAGACTTAGCTCAAATGCACCTGAAGGCTTTAACATATCCTGAAAACACACTTCCAGAGTAAAAAAAAAAAAGAAAGAGCGACCCCAAAGACATGCATACACATGTACACACACCTGGGAACAGGCGCACACACCAGAACCCTGGTATGAACCAAAGAATGAGCCTATAATCTCAAGGCTTCTCCACCACTGCGGCGTCTTATCATGTGGCTGAGTTTGTTTCCTCTAAAGCTCAGAGCATCGATCGGCGCTGATGCTGATGCCGGCGGCACTGGGAAGATGTGGGGTATCTATCTGTGTGTGTGTGTGTGGTGCGGGGCTGGCTTTGCAGGATAACAGCCAACCAAATCAAACAGGCTTACTGGTCGGGGCCTGGCACTAGGAGAAAAAAAAAAAAAAGAAATCAATGTGCCCAGCAATCCATTTACTGGGAGCTGGCCGCTCAGAGTGCAGCTCAACCTGAACTATTGTGTGTTTGTGTGTGTATCTGCGTAGGTGGGACGGATGGACAGAATGGGAGGCAAATTCAGTTTCTGAACTCACACAAACACCAATAAAATAATTTTTTTTAAAAAGGCCTCCCCCTTTTTTTTTTCATCAGAAAATAAATATAGCTCACATTTAAAGTCTCCAGTTAGGCATGGAGATGTTTGCGAAAAACATTTTCTTAAATGTTAAATACAGTAAAATATTTGCTTAGATCTTGTTTTCAAATTTGATCTTGAAAACAAGATCAAATTTTAGCAAATCAAATACTTTACTGCTTAACAATTTGCAGGTAGGATTGTCAATTATGGAGCTACAACACCTAAAAAACTCCAACACGATTTAGCTTGACACTGCTAGCATGCTAACATGCTAACACTCTCAAGCGAGACTAAATATATATGTGAACTTTTTTCCCTCCTTTATAACAGGCAGTTCTTTGGAAAACCAGGCCTGTATCACAGTTTGTAAAATGTGTAGTTGGTGAATTGCCCAACAATTCACAGCAGAAAAAAACGAACCCAATGACATATTTCATTCCAGCTAGCTTGCTAACATGCTAAAGGAAGATTATTTTGTGAAATCATGTTTCTAACACTATCATAACAGTCCGAATGCTTCTAAATAAATAAAATTTTCCTAATTTAATCTTGCCTAATAGCAATACCTCTTGCTATTACGCTAACTTGTACATAAAAAACGCACTGCAGGACCTGCCTTTTGTCTGCATTAATAACACCATGGCAGGTCGGTAGCAGCCATTTTTAAAAATGTTTTACTCCTTGTTGAACTTAAAAATCTTACCTACTTGTCTATAAATCCTTTTTGAACATGTTTATCCACACAGGCTCCAAATTTCAAATGAAATAAAGCTAAAATATGTCGTAAACAGTCCTAAAGCAGCGCTAGGCTAACATGCTAACCAGAACCAAAGTAAACTATATTTTCTTTAATGAACAGAAACAGGTTTTGTAAGATGAAATATTTTTGGTACTGGTTTTAGCTTATCAACCTGTTTAAGTGGCAGCTGGGCCAGCCATGTGTTCTCCAATATCTCCTTCCGCTTGGAGGCTGGTGCATCACGGACCTTCAGGAACAGCTCATGAGCTTTGAGGCCACAGTGTTGACAAATGCCTTGCTCTGCCTCCAGGACGCATGAACGCATGAACGTCTGGCTGGACCGCAACTGGAATTCCTCCTGGCATCTAGAAGGAAAACAGCATCGAAATGTCTGGACTGGAACTCATTGATCTGTTTTCACTATAATTTCTGTAAACTGTGGTAATCTTGTACCTGTGGCTGCAGAATCGAGTATCCCAAGCTCCACCTGTGGTAGGACAGGCCTGCTGGCAGGAGAGGCACAGAGGGACTCCCTGACTGTCCACAGCCTGCAGGTAGCTGGGCTCTGAAGATGGCTGCTCAACTTCTGCTTTGCAAGACTGCTGGTCCAGTCTGCAGAGTTCAAGGAGAAAAAAGATGTACTTTAAAACAGAGCTTTATAACATAAAGATTAGAAAATCACCAAGAAATTGGCTTTCAGCAACACTCTCAGTGTAGAACCTATTAGTGTGGGCAGAAGATTCAATGTTAGCTCGTTTCCAGTATCAGAAATTTCAAAGAAAACTAGATTTTAACAAAAATATGTTCATTCTGCTTATTCAGGCTGCATAAATTAAAGAAGAGATGAGAATAATTTTGGTATGATTGAGAAAATGTTGTTTTTCTAAAGAAATTAGAATTTATACATATCTATATAGGTAGAATAAATTGTTTTGTTGTTATTTATAGGTCCTAAAGATAGATTTAAATTGGATAAAATTGATATTGACACATCAGATTACTTCCATTTTAAATTATGTAAATAAGAATGAATTTAATCCAATGTTATATACTGAACCATCTAAATGTGAGATAATGCAGAAGTAACTGAACTATTAAATGTATCAGAAAACACATGAAATGCTTTTAGTGTCAGAAAAAATTAACACAGTGTGTGCAAGCTAATCTTTTTATTAAGATGACTGCTGCAGCAGCACACAGTGACGTTACCTTACTTCAGTCTAAATTCCTGCTTTTTCAACATCAGTAGAGCAGAGAAAACAATTCAATACACATTTTCATCCAATACAAATGAAATCAAAGCATTTCTGCAAACACAGACTTGGGGTGGCATATAGCTGCAGTCTGTGAAATACCTTCAGACTGTTTATATTCATGAAGCTGATGTATCATCAGCAACAATCCGAGTGTGGGTGTGTATATGTGTGTGTGCATGCTTGTCCTTTTGGCAGGGGACAGCAAATCTGGGTATCTGCCATGTTTTCCCAGCAGGGTGCTAGAGCCACATTGGAGCGGACAGATGGACTGAATTCTCTTTCCCCGTGGTTTACAATTCAGATAGACAGAGACGGGAACAAAGAGCCAGAAAGACACAGCACTACAGAGGAAAATGCAATCATTGAAATAGAGAAGAAAACCTTCTAAAAAAGGAACCTTGCTGCTTCAAAGTTGTGAAGATACCAAAAAATTGGAAGCACCAAGAGACGAACCCAGTGCCAGTACAGTAAAGTGGATGAAAGGGATACAGAAATAGACTATTTACTGGTGTCTCCAATCTGAAACTGGTCAAGAAAACCTTGGAAAACTTCAATTTTAACTGAAAGGGGCAACAAAACCCGAATGCTTAGCAATGTGTTTTATATTTAGCTTAATTTAAATTCATGCCTGTATGTAGAGAATGTGCGCTGCAGAGCAGCATGGGGTAACTCTCTGTAAATTCATTCTTTAAACCTCGGAAATCACACAACATGCCTTCAGCAAACGGCGCACAGCATGCTAATGTTTGCCACCTTAGCTCGTCTCTGATGCTCTATAGCAAAAGCAAACCAAAGAGAGTAGGGGAGGTCCAGCTGTCAATGAAAACGCATTTTAATTTATTTGTTGCTTCCTGTGGACACAGAGGTGATTCAGAGTTGAAATAATTAAGAGAAACGGCAAATTACAGGTTTTATTCACCTGAATTAATGAGCAAATGTATGAGAAAGATAAACAAATTATGTTAATAAAACTGAATAAATGAATAAGTACTGAATAACAGTACAGTAGGCTAATATTTCACCTAATAATAAGGCTTTGGATTGGGATCTGGCAGCTACAGAGACTGATGCAAATTCTGCTGGAGAAGGCGATTTAGTGCTGCTGCAGGCAGGAGAACGCTGTCAAAAACAGGCAGGAGAACTTCTTTTTCCACAAACAAGTGAGACTCAAACTTAGACGGGGGGTTGAGCTGCAATATATATATATATATATATATATATATATTGTGGATTGTACTGCAACCTCATTTAGACAAAAGAAATCAAAGTATTTTACCTCTGCAGTACATTTTTTTCTGATCGTAAAAACATAAACTTGCTGTGAATTACTTTCTCTCATTTGTTAAATGTAACAGGGTTTTTTTCTGAATTTTTGAAGGCATTATCTTTCTACGGTTTATCCGTGTAAAGCCTGAGAAGAACATTCAGATATTTAAAATCTGGACCGTTAATTGTTTGTAACAAAACATGAACATTTTTCTCACCTACAATAACAGAAACATTAGACTTCGATTATTTTTCCCGTCTTTTGCATCTTGTATAAAGAATGTGCACTAAAGCAAAGAACCAAAACCAGCAGCATAACGTGATTTGAAATGTTCTCATTTCAACACCGCCACCTCCTTGATTGACACAGTGATGCTAGCTTTAGCCTTGCATCTTCACACTCTTGAGCTTTGTTGACTAAGTTAAAGCTGTATGTTGAGCTAAAGCACTAATCCTAAATAGCGCCCCTCAGGCACACCATGAACTCTCTCTGTATAGAGCAGCAGTTGTTGTGAATGCTGTGTATTTGTGCGAGAGATGGAGTATTTGCTTTAGGTTTCCATAGAAATATTGCCTCCTGGGGTGAGCTGGTTGCTGCATCTAAATGGGTGGATTGTATTATGGGATATATTTACTGTACTAACACACTCGGCAGGCCTTTGCGCCTCTGCCACGCGGATCTCCATGGAGACGAGTGAGGGGGAGAAAAGGAAAATAGTCTGAATCCCAAAGTGGAAACCATATAAGACAACCCACCTTTATGTACAAACCATATAAAGTCCAGATATATTAGCTGATCAACTTATAACACGTCATCCCTGTAAGTGCTGAATAAATCTTGTCAAAATTTATGTATGAAAGATGCTATGTAAGATTTTAAGGACCCTTATTCCACGCAAAATATCCATCCACATTTAACCAACCTCTCTGCAGCAGGCGATGTTTGTGAATTGCCAGATCTCCTCTTTGTGAAGAAGTTTTCCTTGGTGACCATACGGACGCCGCCTCCTTCCTGGGCTTTGCTCAGGGAAGCCTCGGCCACCTCCTCTCTGCTCAGATACCTGGAAATAGTGGATTTGCAGACGTTACATAAATATGGCAGCTTATTAGGGCTGTTGTAGATACAAAAAAATGAGTAGTAATAAATTTCAGCCGACTAACTCTAGAAAAGACTTGGACATTTCTAAGCGAGAAAAGTCAAAAATTTGCGAGAAAAAAATCAGAAATTTTGTTATTAATCTTAGATGTTTTCTAGCAAAAATGTGGTAATTTCTGTGTAAATCTGCAAGATTTTTTCTTTTGTTTAATTTTGAGAATTTGGAAATTTCTGAGATCTAAAAGTCAACTTTTGAAACTTGGAAAAAAGATTTTGACTTCACAAGCTCAAAAAATGTTTTCTAGAAAATATCTGAGGTTAAATTCAAAATTTCTGAGTTTTTTCTGGCAAATTTTCAACTTCTTAAATTTAGAAATGTCCAAGTTTTTTCTAGAAGATCTCTGAGATTAATCTAAATACTTTTGGTTTCTACCGTACAAATTTTAAATTTTTGGAGCTCAGAAATTTCCAAGTCGAAAACATCATGAAACTTTCTGAACTCCAAAAATCGAACATTTGCGAGAATGGAAATTTGTGAGCTCTAAAAGTCAACTTTGAGAAAGTTGGAAAATAGTTGAAAATTTGTGGAAAAAAATGTCCAATTTTTTTCTACGAAACATCTGAGATTAATCTCAAAATTCTTGAGTTGTTTTCTCACAAATATTTTACTTTGGGGGAGAGAAATTTCCAAGTTTTTCTAGTAATTTTCTGAGATTAATCTAAAAATCTCAGAGTTTTTTCTCACAAATATATATTTTCCACCTACGATGTTCCTAATACATAACAGGTTGATGATGACAGCTGATTCAGAAGCATTGGGGAGTAGTTGCAGAGAAATGAACACCTAAACTGTCTCTGGCCAGCAATAGCTCTAGCTACATATGATTGGACATTTTAGTCATCCTCTCTGGTCTGCAATAATTTTGCAACAAACACCACATAAGAGGTAAAACTAAAAATCATTACCTCAGAGGCACCAAACTGTGCTTAAGTGCTAAAATTTTCCCTTCTATTGCTTATTTCCTATTCCATCTGAGCACATATATTCTGTTTGTCTTCTTCCCTTGTGAATCCCATTACTATTGCTGCTGCTGAAATCTAATTTCCCCACAGGAATCGTCACTCATCTAATCTAATCCCTCTCTCCCTCCACGGGTTCTCGTTGCCCTTGTAATACAGATGCCAGGAATGAAAGCTGAAATTGCCCACAACTTTACACGCCAATCTGGCAGAATTAAAATGACCCTGGCGTGTCAGAGTTGAGACAAAATACCGCGGCAGAAAAACGGCGCGGAGATGTTTGCTCTGGACGGGAGAAAATTGTAGTGGTCTTGAGAGAAAAGTGACCAATCAAAAATATCCAGAACAAACATTAGGGGTCTCCACAGAGGGATGATACAACCCCTCGAACGGTCTCCACAGAGCAATTATCCGTCCTCTCTTCTATGAGCTCTGCAGAAGCTCAGCGGCGTGTTATTTTTGCTCCTTCTGCAGGCAAGTACAAATACAATGACAAAATACCCTTTTGTTTCACCACCTACGTACTAAAACTGTTGTGTCAAAGTCTTTGTCTGGCCAAAACATGTTGACACTTTGAAAAGAAAAACTGCCTACTTCTCTCTAAATATTTTAAAAATGCAATTACTAAACAGATATACTAATATATCAATTTTAGAAGAAGGTATTTATTTTTGTAGTAACATGTTTGCTAGATTAATATCCACTATATTTCACCGGAACTGATTAATTTCTCATTTGGTAATCAATATTATTCTTACTATTATTATTATTATTATTTTATATCGTTTGACAATTTGTATGATTTTATGTTTGTCGTTCTGTTTTTAACCTCTGAAACAAACTATATGTTATTCTTAGCTATAAAGAAAAAGGGCTCTATCAATCAAAAATTAGAGAGTTTTAAAGTCCGATTTAATTTAGCAGGCGTTTATTCTATATTTTTACATAGATCAGTGTATGAATATACTAATAAATAAATACCACATATATTTTAGCTGTAATTAATCACTGATATAACGCTTTTCACAATGAAATCATCAGACACCAGTTATGAAACCAGTAATAAACATTACATTAAATAAGTTGATCAATATTTTACTTACTGCTAATCAAAGGCAACTCTTGATATATGTTAATGGAACTCGGTGTCTGGTTGTTTTGTGGTTTTCTGGAAGTTTGTTCCAGATTTATGGCGGATAGAAGCTGAATGTTGCTGCTCCATGTTTGGTTCTGGTTCTGTGGATGCATAGCAGAACCAGAACCATGTTATATTATTTTAGCAGAAGCAGGAACATGTGCTACTTTTCTGTTTAAAAAAAGATCACAATCACACCCGGTATACATCATCAGGGTTTCTCCCAGTGTCTTTTAAGTCTGCCAGGCCACCAGGCTTTACTTGTGCTCCCATCAGGCTTCGCATTGTTAATTTACTTAAGCATTTTTAAAATGTTTGCATTTTTTTAAGACTTTATTGTTGGTGTTCAGGTATTAGTCTTCCAATCTTTAAATAACACATGATTATAAAGTAATATTTTCAAATTTCTTGTCAACTTTAAACAATTTTTAACTCAAACATGGCGGAACGCTGGATGAATAACTGCCCAAGCGCCCAACCACCACTGGGGGAAGCATTGCATCATTATTACAATAAACCTTTCACTAGATCCCATACAAGCATTTTCTCATATTATGAGACTTTCACACATGCTAAGTGGGAGGCAAATAGGGAATAGGAACACAAACCACTGCATCCTAGATGCACAAATGAGCATTATCATAGGTCCTTCCTCCCTATTAGACTGTATGACCAGTGCTTATCATACCAAACTCAACATTTCTGTACATCCCTGATTTGCATAATTCTTCCTGTGTTGTTGTTTTTATGCACAAATACACTTGCACATAATGACCAAATCTATTGTACATACCTTTCTTAGCTTCTGTACACCTGAATGTCCCAAATGAGAGACAATAAAGGTTATTTCTATTCCAATTCGTGCAACGAAAACTCATAGCAGTTAAGTGTTAAAAAAAAAACAAAAGGAGAAAGGAGAAAATAACTGGTCATGTTTCAGCGTTAACTGTGTTGTATCAAGCAGAGAAAAATGGATTTATCTGTGAGATAACAAGCCAGAAAAGACAAAAATACAGATTAAAAAGATGAGGCCAAGAGGCATCTACAGGGTAGTGTGACCATTTTACAGACAATCAACTCTGGTGATGAAGATGTTCACTAATTGCGGAGCGGATCAATAATTAATGTATCTTCCAAGCATTTGCTCTGACACTTGTGTCAATTCTTGGATTTGCTTTGATTAAACTTTACAGCAGCCAGACTCGAAGTGGCCCTGAAACGGCTGAAACAAAAATCAATGAACAGAACGCCTCGCCGAGAAAACACAGAGAAATATTAATTTAATAATGCCTTAATATGAAAACAAATTTTAAGCCACAGATGAGATAAATATACTGAGACCGAATGAGTTACTTGCTTTTTCATGTTAATTGGAAGGTGTTGCCACTGTACAACTCTTTTTTATTTTTTTCTAACTTGGCCCTGCAGGCTTGGCAGCAACATTTATATGCATTTACACCAACTCCATCTGGCCAGAACGCTTCTTTGGGAGAGATACCGAAAAGAAGAAGAAGAAGAAAAAAGCACGGCGAAGATGGATGGCAGCAGGCAGAAAGTGGAGGAGAGACACATCAAAGTGGAGAAGTTTCTCTGGAAGCTGTAGGGAGATGAGGAAAAAGGTAAAGCCTTCATCAAACACAAGAGCTTCCTTTGCTTCAAACGGTCCCAGCACAGAGGCGGGATGAAACGAGATACCATATACTAAACTGGAGTCCAACTGCGCTGCTGGGAGAGCGTGGATGTGTGAGCATATTTGCATTTTTTAATGCAGCCAGGAGCCAGGACAGTAATTCTGTATACTGAAGTGACTTCTGCCCCTTTCTGATGAATTATACTTCCTGTTATGATTCATACCACTGAGAAGATAAAATGCTCTCTAATTTGGTAACTTCCAATTATATTCTATGGAGCTTTCTGCTACTATTTGATTGGGTTTGAGCTTATTTATTTCATTATTAAGGAACGTTACATTGTTTTACTATTTATAAAAATCAATCATGTCATAATTTATCAAAACTGATCTGATCTGATCATAATTTGACTCAACTTTTAACATTTCTGTTCCAGAGAAATCCTTAAATCTCCTTGGCAACCATTCAGCTGTACAAAACACAAGCAACGCCTTTGAGATGTTTCTAAGCCTCCATCGCCTCCACTCAGCTCCTTCAGACTAGCCAGAAGCAATTAGCAAACACCTGGGGGAAGTGGCTCATTACAGGAGCCATTTCTCAGTAAAACAATTAGTAAAAACGTTGTTAAAGCTTTAATAGAAGAGAGACGTTGTGACGAGGAGTTTTTAAAGAGACAGCGACCCAATTTCAAGGCGCTAAAGTAGGAAGTAAAATTTCTTTTAGGTAATATTTGATATTTATAGTATTTTTATAACCACTGAAGTTATACTCATAATACTGACCCTTTAAAAACTAGCTACAGACACTTTTACACAAGTTCTTTTAACAATAAGAGCCACTAAAAAACACCTTTATGTAGGCAAAACAAACCACAGTAAATGCATATATATTTCCCAAAAAGATCAAATTATATACCCAATATTTTCTTCTATAGTTTTTACAGCTAAAATGAATTTAAAGACGTGAAAACCAAACAAAGCAGCTGGGCCTGTCACAGTAACAAATTTATTGCGATAAACGATAATATTATTGTTTTGAGACCATTTTCAAGTTAATTAATAACAACAATTGATTTATTGTTTATTATGGCAGGCCTGGAAGCAGCACAGACAAAACCCAGCAGTCAACCAGATCATTTGGAGGCGACGTTCCACTGATGGCCGGTTGACGCTCAGCTGCAGGTTGCAGGGTCATGGCGGCAGTGGGAAGCTGACAGAGCATCAGGCTACATCCAGGCGGTTCTGCAGGAAATCAAACTAACGAGCTGCTGGTTCGGTGTGGCCCAGCTGAAGCTGCCTGATTGATTACTGCTTTCACAGTACGCACGTTCTGCAGCGTTATTTTCGGCGACACATGGGAGATATTCTCAGTTGGTTTTTTGATGTGAAGGAAACAAAGAGTTTCTAATTCACATTGGACATGTGCAGACCAATTATCCTTAATATTAAAACACCTGAGAGGTGAACTGACTGCATATTAACAATGTAATTAACCACGGATTCATGTTTCTACCCAGATACTCAGAACCAATTTAATACTCTGGAAAGATTGTAATGTTATACCAGCAAAGCTCCTTTCATTATTAGAAACAGCTGGAAATCTATGGAGGTCCAATAATGTCACAGTTCCATAAACAAATAGATAGTTAAATGGTCAACTAAATGGATTTTTATTAATTAATAAAAAATAAAAAAAATCAGTTTTTATATAATAAAAACAATTCTGTATACTATTTAATTATTTCATGGTCTATATATCCATAAAAAAGCTGGCTGGGCTCATAGGGGAAAAAAAGTCAATATAATATGATCAAATTTATACAGGTAAACCAATCAGATATTTAATGAGCCACTGTAACAGCTTAAGCAACCTTGGAAAACTGCAACACAGGAATTATGAAATGATTAAAAAAGCTAAGAAATATATATGCTTTTAACATAAAATGAGTTAAAATTTTAAAAACTAATTTCGGCATTTTTTTAATTATTTATTTCCAATATTTTGCTAAGTGTAAAATATGTCACTAACGATTTAGGTGTCTCAAGGAGAGGAGAAAAATCACCTTAAACTGTCAACAATGCAAAGACAATAAACCCAACAATGAGCTTTACAAACATACTGTATAGTGAAAAGTGTGAAATCCAGCTGATTTTATTGCTGAAATACGGTGTTGAAAAAAGAGCAAGTTTCCCTGTTATATAAAGAACAATCCATCATGTGAAAATGTGTTTAGCTGCTTTGGAACAGAGTTTGAAATTTGAGTTTCAGCTTGAGATTTCAATGTACATTGGGAAGATAGAGTTTCCAGCTGGGGGTGTGGAGTCAGAGAGGTGTGGGCTTTTTATTAGGGAAGAAGAAAGTAATAAGTTATGAAATCGAAGTGTGGGATCAGGCAAGTATGAATCATTCCAGACACCAAAAAGTTAGACAACTTGGTCCCAATGGAAGTGCTGTAAATCTGAATAATTTTGTTAGGATTAGTCTTAAATGTCTTCAGGACATTCAGCAGCTACTATCATAAAGTGTGCAATTGTTTGGTTTTTCAAGATGTACTGTCCTGGTGAGAAGTTGAGCTTAAACAGCAGTTTTTACTGATGCAGTTAAACAAGAGTGAATAAATTTGAATTTATTGAGATTTTTTTGTATTTGTATGTCTCTTATAGATCACACTCTGTAGCCATCAATGTACTTCTGGAATAACACCGGCTGAATATTTTCCTCTCGTCTTGTTGGCAGAAAGACAGTTCATTCAACAAGATTTAATTCCTGGTGCAGACTTGGCTTTTGAGTATAAAGATTCAATAAGGTTGAGGTTGGGGCCATGTTGCGTTATTATTAACAAAAATACCTTTTGACGTTTGTTTGACATGGTTGTCCTGTTAGCTCACCCAGCTCTATTCAGGTTCCAACATTTGACTGCAACTGTCTAGACAGATTCTAGGAACAAAATAAACAAGTTAGGATGTTAAAAAATCCAGGAATGACTGAGGTTGAGCTGGAAGCTGCTTGAATACCAATATAGCTCACTATAGTGAAGCTACTTTTACACCAACATGGACTAAGAGGGTCCAGACCAAAATTTTAAGACCCTTTTAATGCCATCTTGAATGCAATTTAAGACTGAAGCAGGTTTTCCCCCAGTATTTTATAAGCCTGGCGGGCCACCAGGCTTTACTTGTGCCCCACCAGGCTTATCATTGCTTATTTATTTAAGACTTTTTAAAATGTTTGCATTTTTTAAGACTTTATATTTGGTGTTCCAGTATTAATGTTCCAATAATACATAATTATCAAGTGATATTTTCAAATTTTCTGTCAATTTTAAACTTTTTTTAACTCAAAAGTACGACAGGCTGCTGGATGAATGGCTGCCCTAGTGTCCAACCACCGGGCTTAGCAAGTTTTCTGGGGGAAACCTTGCCGAAGAAACTATAAATACAGGTAATAGCTGGGGGAACTTGTTGCAATACATTCAAGCACAGGAAATTCTCTTTCCTGTGCTTGAATGTGCTTTGTGCTTTTTTCCTGTGCTTTGTGCCTATTATAGTGGGAAAAAGATAGCTAGCTGGCAAGCTAGCAAGTGTATATTAGCAGCTAACTGTCCATAGCCTCAGACGCCTTGAGTCACAGATGTTTGCCTGACAGAAAAGTCCAGCAAGAAAGAAAAAACTACATTAAATAATCCTACCACCTGAAATTAACGTATTTAAGGCTGATTTAAATTTCAGAAGACATTTAAGGCCTTAATTTTTGACACAGGAGTTTAAGACCTTTCAAGACTTTTAAAATACTTTTTTAAGATGTAAAATCAACATCTAGACCAGCTATGTCAAACTCTAGTCTTCGAGGGTTGGTGTCCAAATGATTGAACGAACTCCTGAGCGTCTAATCAAGATCTAAAGTCCTGCAAATTACCTAAATATACAAATCCCCATAAGTATGTGGTATTTCTCCCATTATGAGTGTGTGCAAACTTTCCATGAAGACATGTTGTGGTAACTCTGAAAGCAGCAGCGCTTTACAGTAGGCAGGATGCAAACTGGATTAAAACCCTCTCACCTCTCAACATCTTTATAAATCACCACAAGTGGCTCCTGATGAAAACATCCAGAGTGTTGGGAACCCGGGCAAAGTGCATAAAGCGTGAAGTATTTGAAAACTGAGCGTCTCAGCGCTGGGAAGGTGAGTAGCGACTGTCCCGCTGAGCCCGCGCTGGAGCTTGATTGGTTCTGATTAGTGAATAAATCAAACAGGTATCAAATCAAGCTGAGCCAATTGCCTCCTACTCGCACCTTGATTAGGTTCATGCACCCAAACGTGCTCCCCAGTCGAGAAACCCTCACTCTCACATACGCACGCACACACACAAACAGGAGTCCACTGTGTAATTGGCAAACTCTCCCTGCCTTTACCCAAGCCAGCTGTAATTAGTGTGCCAGCAACAATGCTTGTTTGTCAAAAAAAACAAAAAAAAACGCACATCTACACGCACGCAACACTCATCCCGTCCTCCATTATGCCTCAGCTAACACCCTTTGATACACCCACACACACACGGACACACACAGATACTATTCAGGCTTTCTGCAGCGCCTGGGGCAGTTAGTATTTACAAATCGGCTCGTTTCTCTGTGAAATCTAACACCGCGCTTCTTGGTTTTCTGACACTATGTTGGGAACTGATTCATCTCGCCATTTACACAGAGTTAAAATGTCTACCAACAAGAATGTGGCTTGTTAAATCATTCCTTACTGATTTGTTCGTGGGGGAGACGGGGCTCTTGTTCCCTTGATACAGTTCATGGATTTATTGGAGCTCGCGCAGCCGGCCCTTAGTTAGCAAACGGACGCCATTTAAAATGATGGAAGGAGGACACCAACGAACATTTTTGACCATTTTTGTGAGAGAAATGGGTCCTTACAGGAAGTGCTAAAGATTCATTTAGATTGATCTGGTTGCTAGGAGATGTAGCTCGTTTTTGAAAAGAGGCAATGGCTTACATAAGTACCACATTTTATCACATTACTTTAATGTTACTTAAATTTTACGTGATAGAGAAACACATAATACAAAACATCTGCAGAGTGTGGTGGCCAGTGTTTAGTGACTTTAAACACTGAACACTAAAGTGGGACTAAACACTTTCTGTTTTGTGCGGCAGAGAGCTGGAAGGAAGATGAGGGAAAAAACCCCAAAAATAATAAAAAAAATTAATCTAAAACATTTTCAAACATTTTTTAATCATGAAATGTAATTTGTTTTTCAATCAGTATTACAAAATATAAGTTAAAATGAGTTATTAAAATGCTATATTAATAAGGCTGCTTTGCTAGCTCAAGATAGCATAACTAGCATAGGTAACAAGCGCAAAATAGGCAAGTTTCTGACAAAAAAAAAACACTGAAGGACCATCAAGCAGCCTTTCTGTGGCATGACACTGCTGTAATAAAACACCCTAAGAACTCCTAGCCAATTAATATAAGCAGGTAGGAGGCAGCAGTTATGCTAAACAACTGCTTAGCCTAAATGCTTAGCATTTATATGTATATGCTAAAATTTATATGAATAAATAGTGAATAAGTGAGGAAAAACATTGATGAAAAAGTCGATGTTTCTTTAAATATTTTGTAGCAAAGTTTGTGGGTTTGCAAAAAGTTGTCCCAGTAAAGAAGCTAATACTGTTTGTGGCCAGGGGGGATTCGGTGTAAAATAAATCTGGCAGGTTGCCAGGCTTATGATATACTGGGGGAAATCTCGCTTCCTTTTGTAGCTCTGACAGTAAGATGCTGCAGTCTCAAATCGTTTGCAACCTTCAATAAATTTTCCTCCTGCATTAGGCTTTGTTTAACTTCGACTAACTACACATCAACTCTGAACTGCTTTCCCTACTACATGATTCTGCCACTGCCGTGCTTTACTCTAAGGATGGCATGCAGAATTTTGAGGACCTCACAGAAAAGCTGGATTTATACGGAAACTACAATAAATAAATTCATATTCACTAATAAAATAACTTCTGAATGCAACAGTTAAATTAGACTTTACTTAGGTTTAGCATTTAGTGGTTTTAAACGTATAAAATGTAGCAAAGTTAAGTATTTGTGACTCCATATTGGTGGAGGAGTGTCAGGATCTGACCTGTTGGTGCTGAAGTGGGGACGCTGGTTGGCGGCCAGCTGCTGCAGGCCCAGGGTCGGGCTGTGAAAGAGAAAGCCACTGCGTCGCAGCAACTTCTGCTTCATGGCTGCCAGGCCGCTCCACTCCTGAACGAATCTCAGCACCTGCAGGGGAGGGGAGAGAGTTGCGACAACTCACTTTACGCTCAGTTTCAATTTGAGGCTGCTGGAGCCTTCATCTTCATCGCAAATTGATGCCTCGGACGTCGGGAGCTTTTTCTGAAAGCAAAACATTTTCTCATTTTTGAAGCTGCTCCTCGAGCTCAAAACAAACAATTTAAACTGAGACCGTTTTTCAGACAGCCAAACAAAACTCATCAAAGCGAAGGAGAGATGTGTATACTTTTAGCCAAGCAGAGCATTCAAAGAAAATCCAGTGAAAATGAAGCAAATAGGACTCTGGTCACCAAACATTAATGGGCAATTCACCAACATATATTACACTTGAGAAGTGTTTATCTTCATGATCGATGCATATTGTCAAAAGATGACATTTTTGGGCTGTTTTTCCAGTTGATGAGGAGCAGTTTGGTAAAAATGTTCATAAAAAACTCAACTCATTTTAAAGCAGTACAAACACTATATTTCAATTCAGAAAAATGTCTTTACTGATACTTCTGAGCAGTATTAAATGACTAATAGATTCAACAGGAAAGAACTGTTCTGTTTTTTCAGCCAAATTATCCCAGTTCTGCTCAAGTTGTGCGTAGAGAGTATAGCTGAAATATTAGACATTCAAAAGGAGTTTTTAAAGTAATTTATTTCATGCTTGTATTTTTTTCTTTAATTACAGTGGCTGCAGCAGAACTCACGCAGCACTGCTTCCCTGTCCAAGGCGCATCACCGCCCACATTAAACTGTTTGCCTGGTATTGATTGGGAGGGACAATCGGAGGGTAACGGGGCATAAATGATGGGTCAGAGCATGGATGCAACTCACGCCTGGGTTTTACAAAGCAACATAAACAACGCGACAGGTGGGACGTCTGTCAGCAGCTCTGATAGCGCTGCGGCAGATTCCAGGATTTAATACGCGCTGGGTCGTTTGAGGCGAAGATCCGTCTCCTTTAACGACCGTCATAAAACCGTGCTTTCTCTTTTTGCTGTTCTCCCCGGCTATGAGGAAGCCGCTTCCTCCACCCCTAATTCCTAAACACCAGCATCACTGTCCCGCTCAGGCCTCCTGCACATTTTTTATCAAAATTCGGAGTTTTCTTCCCCCAGAATCAAATCTCCAGAGGTCTTAGAGGTTGTTTTTGGTCTTATTTACTGAAAATGTTTCTCTTATGATCAGGCTTTAAATATGGAGTCAAGCAAAAAACAGACTGGGGAGGGAAGAAAAGCAGATGGATGAATGAAAAATGATGAACGGACGGACGGACGGATGGATATATGAATAATAAAACATAAGCAGAGGGTTTGATGGAAAGATAGATGAAGGTCTGATGGATAAATGGCATAATGGATGAACTGATGGACGGACGGACAGACTGTGTTTTCCTTTTCCAAACTTTTTCAGATCTGGAACCTGCCTAAATCAAACTTGAGGTAATCCTGTCCGTTTAAGAATCGGACAACCTTTAGGCCCTGGAGAGAGAGAGAGAGAGAGAGAGAGAGGAAATCCACAGTCCATCCACCAGGCTTTCAACTCTCTGATCGGAGGTATTATTAGTTTCACTTGGCGCTCACATGCATATATCGGGCAGGTTTAATAAGCCCCCTCTCTGCCTTGTGTCTCTTCTTTATTTGGTCAGTGGAATTAAGAAGAGATCTCAGTAGAATGCCATATGAACTAAATTATCTCTGAAATTTTGGGAATTCCTAAAGCAGCCTGTGATAAAACCAACTTGCAACTCCAATCTGGAGTCGTTGCAGAATTTGAGTTCATCGTTAAAGTTCAATTGAAGAACAACGACAAGTTTTACTCTAAAGATTATTTCTAGTTTAATTTGCTTTTAAATTCTTGTCCACTGCAATGACAAATTAAGGAGGTCCATCTCTCTGGTGTGAGCACTGCAGCCCACACACACGTCCATGATCTTCAAA
Source organism: Girardinus metallicus (assembly GCA_903067095.1). NCBI lineage: Eukaryota > Metazoa > Chordata > Actinopteri > Cyprinodontiformes > Poeciliidae > Girardinus > Girardinus metallicus. The sequence continues at coordinate 186,214 of CAEGAE010069770.1, read as the reverse complement.
GAAAAGAGACAACACACACACACAGACACACTCAATCTCTGTGCCTGGCGGGAAGGGCAGACCTGTATTCGATTTTCCCGGCGCTGGCTGAAGGCCTCGGGCAGGTCGTCCCAGTTGGTTAGCTTGATGTCCAGAGGGATGAAGCTCAAGTTCAATGGCGCTCCATCCTAAATGACGAGGAGACGGAGACGTTGGCGGGAGTGTGAAGAATGGTTAGCCACCAGAGAGTGGGTACTAATATTAGTCATAAACATCATAAAATCATATACTATATGATTTTACACTCCTGTGTCCCGTCTCAGGTGCCTCACAATCATCCACAGGTTCTGGTTTGCTTATGCGCTCTCAGGAACCAAAGTGAAAGACCTTGTAGTTGGGCGCTGGGGCAGTCATTCGTCCAGCATTGTGTTTTTCAGTTAAAAAATGTTTAAAGCTGACAGAAAATTTGAAAATATCACTTGATAATCGTGTTATTGAAAAACTGGACGATTAATACCTGAACACCAACAATAAAGTCTTAAAAAATGCAAACATTTTAAAAAGATCTAAGTAAATAAGCAATGCTAAGCCTGGTGGGGGCACAAGAAAAGCCTGGTGGCCCGCCAGACTTATAATACACTGAAGGAAACCCTGTACAACTTTAATTCTAAATCTCAAAGCATAACCCTTATGCACACAAGTGGGCATTTCAATTGAACAATGACTTGAACAATTAGTTTTTACATCAAACACATGTCTATCAATACTAAAATATGCAAATAAGTCAACTGTAAAAATGTACTCAAGTAAATCAATACGTATGACTAAAAATAGGCTCAAGAAACAGTTATTCAGTCCTCCGACTGAAAAACCCAAATTGTCACTCAGTAATTAGAAACCCAATATCCAGAGTTGCAGAGTTCACATGCAATTAGTTTCATTATGTACCCTGTCTCAGTTTGCACTAAAACTTTGGGTATCTTTAGCCAAGCAATCAGATTTCTAATTACTAACTCACAAAACTTGAATCCAATTACATTCAAGTTCTCTAATCTGGCCACACTTTATCCTTTATTGGTTTCCATGGTGATTCTTGTGGTAACCAAGCAGCTTGTTAGTGATCTCAGTTGTTTTCTCTCTTTTTTTAATGACGCATGTTTGAAGACGGTGCTTCTTCTGTGACACTTCGCATGCATTAGCATCAATAATCAAGAATAGGCAGAAAAACACGCATATACCAGTAAGACTGTGCCTTCCTGTAATTATAGGTAATCACACTGCAGCGGTCTGGTGGTAAAAGTATAATCATTGGGGGAAAAAAATAACCCAAGTAAAAAACATTTTCCCAGTTATTACGGTTTCATTAGCTCTAACTACAGTCAATTTGAAGCCTGGGAAGCCACTTACCCTCAGAATTAACTCCAATCAACCAATAGCCACTGTGCCACACACTGGGCTCATTTTACAATGGGCGGGGGAAGGCTGACCACTGAAATGTCACATTGTGGAGCCACTTCAGGGCCGTAGATGAGGGCCGGAGAAGAAAGGAAAAAGGATAAAGTCTAAAGGTTAATACCTGCCAACCGCTGACACAGGGATTTGGAGATGTATATCAACATTAGGAAGTCTTTCCTGAGCTACGGCGGTCTTGCTCAGAGCCTCTTGTGTTTATTTGGATTATGGGAAAATAAATATCATGGAGAGTCAGGGGAACGGTGCAGCTGGTTGTGCTGTAACAGCATGGAGCAGGATTAGAGTTAGATGTTGGAGGAAAAAGAGCATCTCTATCTTCACTAACAAGCAAAGAAGGAGCAAACAGTTTTACACATTTACCTGCTCTTCATCACTGTCTTTCATTAAAGTATTCCCAACTTTATTACCTACTTACTTTAAGTAAAGGTTAACTTTGTAACAAACCATTTCACAGTTAGAAAACTACAGAAAGTCACAAAGTCTCCATAACAACGGATTGTTTCAGAGTACTGCTCGGAAAAAGACTTTTCTGTCCAAAAATCAGAAACGTGAAAATGCGGAGAACGCCAAATTCCTCCAGGACTTTAACTAGAACCACATGCTTTGGTCAAATGAGATTAAATCTGAGCTTTTTGGAAACAAGCACTCCAGGTGTAGCAAAAGAAAAGCATCTGGGTTTCATTGTTCTCCTCCAAAAGCCATGGGAACTGTAGAGAGCTTGGCATTATGTCAAGACATTTTAAATAAAATCGGAAGGGTCTTTGAGCATAAAAATGATCCAAAACAACTAAAAAACAGACGAGTTAGATACAGAATCCAACATTTCCCAAGACTGTAGAAACTATAAAAAATCTGTGGACTGAGGTAAAATGAAGCGAGCAGGAAGGATTGCTGCAAAGTCAATGACTTGATGAAATTGCCTGGGATTTTTTACACAGAAAGTTTTTTCTTTTGTTGGCATAATACTAGCTGAATTGGATCTTATGTACTAGTATGTATTTTCTTTCTTTAATTTTAACTTGTGTATGGAAAAGTTTTAAAAAACATAAATAAATCTGAAGATAATTGACTGAATATTTTCTATCTGAATGTGTTAGAAAAGCCTAGTCAAAGTCCAGACCTAAAACCAAATGAGAATCTTTGGAAAGGCTTGAAAATTGCTGCTCACAGATGCAAAAATGTACCATTTTTCATTTTCTATTTCACAGTTACTCTACTTTGTCTAAAAAAAATACATCAAAGTTTTAAAATAATTCACAGAGGATGGGTAGTTTTTCATCCTAGACGTAAAGCAAATGGCAACAGTTACCATTTCACCAGTAGAAAATGGACATAAAACACTTAATCCACCCGATATTTTTCCTCCAAGCCCGTCTGACAAATCTTCATCTGATTTTGCACTTAACAATGCCCCTGAGTGAATTAGACGCCTGGCCCGGGATTATCCCAATGTGACAGCTTTGCAGGCAAAATTCCACTAGTTTATCATTTAAACGACAACGGGGGACATTTATCTCAATGGCTTATTGCCTCCGCCCTGCATACATGTCACTTGTCTATTGCCACCGGAGAAATGTTCCTCAGTTTGGCGCTTTGGTCCGCTCTACTTAAAACCCTCTCATCTCTTATCTGCTTGAGCGGGGAAGAAGCTCGAGCCCTCATGAATGAAACAAAAGGCCGTTAAGTATCACAACGCGATCGATGCCGAGGTCTGTTGGCAAGTGTCACTCGGATAGAGTGCCAAGAATGCACAGGACTGCAATTAGAGTCACGCTTGGGTAAAACTGCGGCTTGTATTAATCTGATGGGTGGAGGGAGGCAGCAGAAGGTTCAATTATGAGAACATTTGACTTGATGACCAAATGAAAGCCAAAATGTCTGCAGATGATCGCTGTGTTTAGCTGCTTCTTCAAGGTAAGCAGCAAATGCTTTGCTAAGGACTCTTTACTCAGCAGTTTTAAAAGGAGATCGTCAGAGGGCATAGACAAGTTATCACTGGAAAACATAAGAGTCTAAAGTTTCTTCAATCTGGATTTAATTTAACTATAATCTAGTCTTTTTGAGGGTTCAAAATTAACTAAATCAAGGTTAGAAAATGTTTAAAGCTGACAAACTTTTTAAGAGTTAGCTGTGGTTTTTGGCTTGAAACCTTCTATTAGGGGCCATTGCTGCCTGGTGTTACTATTATAGTTGAACTCTGACCTTATGCCAGAGTGATTTAGATGTTCTTAGCCTCATGGATGAGTGAATATGCTCTTGCAGTAAGTTAACTCTTATAAATAGTGATTATAACCTCAGGTCCTTAATACCAAAATAATTTAAAATAATACAAGATACCATTGGCTGTTTATAGCTCAGGTAATATGTGTTAAGCAGACAAAATCCCATATTCAAAACTGCTGGGCTGCTTCTTTTACTTTTTAAAAAATGGTGAATAAAATCCCCAATGAAGGCATTCTGAGTACTGTCAAAAACAATATTTTTAAGAAGCAGCAGCAAAGTTCTTTACTCCTCACTAAATCTCACCAATAATCCTCTGCTACTTCCTCGACTCGTATTTAGCTGAAGAATATGAATGGATTTAGAAATGCATTTGCTTTATCTTTTACCACACAGCCTGAATAAATCTCCATATAAAGAAAAACATGTAAAATGGCTTACACAGCCTCCTATTGGTGTGAGTGTGTTAAGCATGAAGGCCATTACACTTCGTTACATTGTACTGACACCTAATTGTATGTTTTTGTCTCACTGTAAGCGCATTAAAGGTTTTATCATGGTAGTAAATGCAAGATCTTTTTTGAATTATGATTAACAAATCAAACCTAAATATAAAGGTATATTATGAAAAATATCACTTTTGTTGATTTGCAAAATAATTCACACTTATGTTTCTGATAACAAAATAAAAATAGTTTTCCCTCAACTTTTAAAATAAGGGATTTTGTCAGAGGAAAGCTGCAGAATAATGCAGCCAAATTCATCTTATTTGTTTTTTTTATCATATTTATTAAGCGTGACAAAAGTAAGTTGCACCAATCTAAGTTCTTTAAAATCAGCTGTGTTAGAGCAGATGAACTGATAATCTACGTAAATATTGCATTTAAGGCAATAGGAATTGAATTATTTGTTTATTTGCATCTTTTAGTGTATTTTTAATAATGTACAAAAATGAGAAATCTGTAGAATACGTCAATTTCTTTTAGTCGATTAATTGATTAATTACTAAAATAATCGTTAGTTGCAACCCTAGTTATGTTTAATAAAAACCTCCTGAAGATAAGGAGGAACATTTGATGTTTTCTTTTGGATTCAACACTACCGTCCTCAAAGAACAAAATGTTATTCCAACTGTACTGTAATAAATAGCGAAAAAGAAAATCAGAATGTGTCAAAATTAAAACCAGCAGGCGAGACCTTTTCCACTCCCAATTTCAGCTCTAAATCTTGTTTTCGCCGCACCTCTGAAGTAAGAAGCCAGAACATATTTGCTGTTGATTTTTTTTTATTTGTTATGAACAAAATCGCCTCACCGAGACCTCAGGAAATCATGTCAAACTATATATAAAAAAACGGGATAGGATTTCTCTTTCAAACTTGGACTTCCTCAGAGTTGCCTGAAGCTGTGCTCTCACCTCTGACCTGCCGGCTAATTGGAAGGTGGGAAAAACATAAAGCTGTGGAGGCATTGATGATTTTAATGAAACTTTCCACAAACAATGAAGAAAAAAGGATTTAATAATCTCCTGTCTGAATTGCTTAAACTTGAAAAGAACAAGCATAATACTCCCTCCACCGTTTTTCACACTAGAGATGATGATAAGCAGCTGTACCTTGGAGTAGAGATAAATCCGGTCGGTGTATCGGCTGGCGCAGAACTTCAGGCCCGGGTAGACGAGCTGGGCGGCAGCGGCGTCACCTTCATCATTGCCTTCATCGCCACCATTAGCATCAGCAGCAGAAGATGAGCACGACACCGCTCCGCAGTCTGCAGGGGGACAAGAGGAGCTGACTAATATCTCACTGAGCATATATTATTGGTTCATTATTGGCTTTTCTGGCTTTATTGGTACTCTGTTTGCTCCTTCGGTAATGCTCTGAACAGCAGAGGCATTAAACTGCAGCAGCTTTTAGCATTTATTACACGCAAGACAATATTGGGAAAATATAACGTCTGGATTCAGGAAGTTTGGAGAAATGACTATGTATTTATGCTTATTGCTCACAAACGTTTATGAGGGAATCTGGAACAAAATGTTGAGGTTATTCCCCCTGATATTTCTGCCTGAACAAAAATCAAATTCTTCATATTAGCCGTGGATGGAGCCATGAACAACATGTGGAGGTCTGAAGTCTTTCTCCCAAAGTAGTCAAAGATCGTCTAATAAATTATCTTTTAAGCAGAGTCATTTAAATACCAATACAAATGAAAAATTGAATGAAATGTTTTTGTTTGTTTGTTGCAGATAAAATAACATCTTTCATATATAACTGGTTTAACAACTAAATATCTGGTTAAAGGTTTTAAAGAGCTTCAATATTCACTTTTTAATTGAAACTAAATTAGGGTGATTGTAGGCTAAAAAGATTTAATACAATTGAATGATTGAAATATTTCAGAATAAAATGTGAAGGGAGATTTGGTACCAATCAACTTTCAAGACCCAATTTAGTTATATTTCCCAAAATAACCATGTTATATTTTAGTTTACAATTTACTGTTCAACGACAATGTGAAGAACAAAAAGCAGAGAAATTAAAAACCCAAAAAATATGAGTACAGAGAAAAAATAAAAGCCTGATGTGGAAAATCAAAGGTAAAATACAAACCAATCTAAAAACAACTGCAATGTTCGACAGATAAAAAGATTTTATTAAATTTATCATTAGCTACGATGTCTTTTTTTATTTTATTTTATTGATAGTCTGTTGCCTAACAACTAATCACCATTAATCCAGACTTGACTTCTTTCATCGAACTCACTAAAGCACAACAACCAGTGTAACGCCAGCATCTTCCGACGGGGAAGCTCCAATTTATTTTTCACAACTTCGCCCAAGAATTTCACAGAACACACGTCTGGAAACACGGCGAGAGAGCGAAGAAGAGAGTGATAAAATGACAGGCCTGGCTGGAGAGAAACAGAGAAAGAGAAGAGAGTGAGCAGGTCATTAATGTCAGCTGTGTAGCTCGCTCATGCTGCCAGCATCTAGCAAGAAAAGGTCAGGCGGTGGAAATGAGACTGCCACTGTTCGACCACGCTTCATTTAGACAATGACCTATAACACTCTGATAATACTTGCCTTAAATCACTCTGCGTGTCTGGTGCTCGGCTTTGTCAGTGTGTGTGTTCCCCGAGAATGTGTATGTGGTAATGGGGATAAAATACTGACACAGCTTGATGTGTGTGACAAGCGACATCCACTGGAAAAAGAAGCTGGCATCTACATAGAGCGGATCACTTATGGTTATTAGACACAACTCTGGTACCAGACAGAAAATGTGCAGAGAAACTTAGGCGATGAAGCCACTAAATGAAACAAAGCCTTCTATGCTTTTTGTTGCCCACAAAGGATTTAAAGTTAATTAAATACTTTTATTGCTGCATGTTTGTTGCCATAATAAAAACACAGGAAATATTCCCAGGCCCTGCAAACATATATTCTTAGTCAGCTTCTTAATGCGAGTGATAAGTCCCGCTAGTTAAATAAACGTCCAAATGAACTCATAAAACTGACAACATGTATTTTAGACAAGCAGTAAACCCTCTTCAAGACTTTCTAGATAACTATGGCGGAATATGGAGAATAAATCCTGCAACTATCAAGGACGGCAGAGGAGAGTTCATGATTCGGGCTCACTATGGCTCAAACATAAACTGCGATAGAGCAATATATAAAACTATTAGAAACTGTTTTGGGTTTATTTCAAATATAATGGACACAAAGACTTTCAAAAAGGGTAAAAGAGAAAAAAGGGAGAGATGTTTAAAGGGATAGAGGGAGAAAAGATCAGAAGAGTGAAAAAACGATAGTAAGAATACAAAAACACCCAAGAAGTCTGTTTCTAAACCTGCAGAAAGAGAGAAAAAAAATGGAAAACCGAGAAACCACACCGACAAACTGAAAACTGAAAAGCACACACTAATAATTCATACAAAATGTAAGACTATTTCCGTATTTATTTTATTGCCATTGGAGCTTTGCAACAAAATTTCGCTCAAATGTCAATAAAGTCTGTCTATGTCCATGCATTTAGTGGCAACCACACTCCAGGACAGAGAGCTTCTGCAAGCGGCTTTATATAATAATGTAACAACATATTGTTTTTGTAGTAGCTTTTCTTTATAAGAAAATCTTTGAAAGGTTGAGAACCCCTCGGCTTTTTCCAGTCATCAAGCATGGAGGTGGAGGGCTCATAGTTTGATGCCACAAAACTGAAGCAAGTAAAGTCTTTCTAAGAGATCGAGTTTGTCCCAAAATGCCTTATAGACAAGGCAAAACTACAACCGAGGTGATAATTACCTCATTTAAAGTCATAATAAGGAGCAGGCGACATGCTCTAGTGAGTTAGAACATTTACTGATGAACTTTATATATAATTTGATATGAAAATGTAGAATTTCATCAGGTCAATCACTCCGACTTCTGTTGCATCAACACTTGAAGGTCTGTTTGAAGAGACATTAACAAGTTTCAATAAATTAAGCAAAACATTTCTACAGAACAAAATCATACTTTTGTGTCATATACGTTGGTTTTCGGAGTACATATATTTGATTTGCTTTTTTGTGCATCTACACTCACAGGTCCTCTCCCTGCCTTAAGCAAAAAAGAAAGAAAAAAGTGCTTCAATTTTATGTTTGCAGTCCTCCTTACTGCACTTTCCCTCCATCTGGTACAAACTGTTCTGATCGCAGCCTGAATTCAGCTGCAGTGGGTCTGAAAATACCAAGATAACAAGACGAATGCATTTTTTCTTTTTTTTTGCAGAGCAACAAACCTGGAACCAAAACGTTTTTAGGACACTAGCAGTCTCTCATCCATCCTTCTGGCCTGCTTCATCTGTAATGAAGCTCAGCAGCTCTGCAATGTGCCCCCCAGTATATTTGCTGTAAGCAGTTTTTTTTTTTTTACCCCCCTCCTTTTTTGCAGTGGCGGAATGCACCAGCTGCATTAAGTGGGCCATTTATTCGAAGGGGGCAATTCATCTTACAAAGCCGTCTTATTAGACTGTCACTTACACAGTATGAACGGTGCCTTCAAAACACCCCGAGGGATTTATCTGTTATTTTACTGCGAAAGAAAGAAAACAACGCCTAATTGGACTGAGTCATCTCATCTTCTCGCAGCAGTGGAACAAAAAGGGGAAAAAAAAGGAAAAAAATCTAACCGCACTCCTCGAGAATGAGCGACGTTTGAGCTGACGAACAAACGGGTATCCGTGTTTTAAATGTTCCCACAGCATGCAGATAGAGCGACAGACAGAGAGAGAGAGAGAGAGGGAGACAGCCGGAGAGGTGGAGGAGGAGGAGGAGGAGTGATTGCCTGTCTGTGCTGTGCGGAAAGTAATCTCAGAGCAATCAAGAGGCGGGGGCGGCCGGCAGCTCCTCGCTTCTGAAAACCACAGGCAGGTAGAGAAAAATCATTAGGCACCGCTCCTGACCCCATAGGTCACTTTTATTGGACAACCACTGTGTTTTGTATTAGACCCCCGCTGGTGGAGACAGACCGCCAAAGTCATGTAACTAATAAACAGATGACAGGTTGAACATGTAGATGCCTCTTCTTCTTCATATTAAACACCGTCGTGCATTCTGGGTGTTTTTAGAGGAATTCAGAAGGGAATGCGATGAGCTGTCTGTGTCCTCTTGTAATCCCTGACTCACTCAGCGACGCTGAGATCAGAGCTCTGTGGATACCATCTGTTGCGCCAGTCCTCGCTTCTTTCTCCGAAGATGCTACTTAACGACTCCAGGCTGAAACTTTTCGCAGACAGATATTAGTTGTCACCGAGGGGACGGGGGGAAAAAGTGTGCGTCTAAAGGGCACGTGGGGGTGCGGGGTTCGGATCTCCTGCAGCGCCTCTTTAGTGCTGCCATTTCTGATCGACAGTGAAGCTTTTATCTCTCCCCTAGAGTCAAGTCTGAATAGAGGCGATTTTCTTTCTTTTTCTATTTTTTTTTTTTTTCAAAAGAAAGCGGCTTTCACTCACCTTTAGGTATTTTTTCTCTTTTTTTCTGCCTGAGTGTAGTGCTGAAGCCTCTGCGGGGGGAAAGCAGCGGTGGGATTCAATCGTTGAGCGTCGGGGGGGCACAGGTAGCCACAGAGACGGGAAATTAACCACTCGACAGTCTGAGCGCTAATAGATGCCAAACTGCGCGCGATTCAAGAACGGAAATCTGTCAAGGTGTTGCACACTGATCTCATAATGTTAGAGGGTAATCGGGGTTGATAGCTTGCATGTTAAAACCTAAATCACTTGTGCTTCAGTCGCTTTTATGCTAAGTCTTTAGCAAAAAAGAAAAGAGAAAAGGAGTTCAGTCACAGTTCCTTGTGAAAATACTCACAGGCCTTAACTTTTTTAACCTTCTACAACCACAAACTTCAATGTATTTTATGTGATTCATCATTTCTGTTAACAGATAAAAATCTCAAAATGACTCAACCATCAAACACTGCAGTTACAGCTGAGTCCTTTTCTCTCTCAACTTTACACATCTAGAGACGTTTGTCTAAGTAGCATCTAGACACAGCAGTTCAAATGCGCAAGATTTCTGCAAGTTTTACCAACTTTATAGACTTAGTGAAATTCAAGACCTGCATCTCATCAGAAATGTGCGAAAGAAAACTGTATATTAAGCTTTTCTGCGCACAATGAATGTAACGTTGTACAGGTTGGCAATAGAAGTGACCCAGTCTTATTTTGTCAAGTCAACAAAATAAGACAAAACTAATTGAAAAGTAACTTTTAACAAGAAATAGACTTGTTCTAAGTAAGTAAGTCCATTGGCAGATTATTTAACTTATGACAGGACATTTTTCCATGTTATAAATTAATTTATCTGCCAATAGAACTAGTTCTTTTTCATCAATATTAAGGAATTATTTACTTAAAACAAATCTCTATATCTTGCTGAAAAGTTACTTGTAAGTTAGTTTGTTTTATTTCAAGTGTATTAAGATGTTTGCACTAGAAATTAGAACAAAAATACTTGGTAAGATTTTTTGTTTTTGCAGCAAGAGTGTATGAGCAGCTCCTTAGCATTAGCTTCAACCGCCTTGAGTCACATGAAGATGTGTTTGTGCGACGTGTTAGGATGATTTTTAGAGGCTCAAACAAAAAATCATTCAATTTATCCTTTCTTAGGTAACTTCCTTTCACCTTTTCTCTGCCTCTCTAGCTTTTAATCACTCCTGAGAGCAGCGCAGCTTTTCAGACTTACAGCGTCTTTCAAATTAAACAAAAGTTTTAACATTTCATGATATTTAAATTATTTTCAAACTCGAGTTGAAGCATTAGAGTTAAAGTACTTGTCTCACTTTATAATAAACCCTGTCCAGTCAGGAACCTTAGACAGGTTTTCCTTTAATGTTGTCCAGTTTTTAGCTGTAATAAATCCCAGTGAAACACATCGCAGTTTGAGACACAATGTGAAAACTGTTCCGACTAAGATACTGATACCAAAACAGTCTGCATGTTTTCAAAGTCAACACCCAGGTCACAGGCTTTTCTTAGACTCTGCTTGTCTGGCAGTAATTTTTAAAAGGTCTTCATATTGCAGACGCTGTAATTAGGGTCTTTGTAATTAGTGCAATTTATTGCTTTGTGTATCCCACTGAGACATAAGCAGTCAAACTCAGAGGTCTTAATTTGCAGTATTACACACTGTGTAATTGGGAATTTGTTTCCTTTACGTCCCTCTGAGACGCGCAGACGGGTACATGTAGAAACCTGAGTGGACTGGGAAGCCAGGTTGTGTTTCAGGGATGAGCAGGTGCAACACAGGAGCTTGAGTGGCTTTTATGTAATTAGCCCTCACTCCACTTTATTAAAAAAAAAGCAGCTAATCACCAGCTCCTCGACCTGCCGGACAGGGACCGGACGTGAAACCTGGTGTGTGCTGTAATTTGGCGCCGAGAGTAGCGGCGGCCTCAGAAATGGGTTCCATCTTCAACTCGATGCGACAAGGAAATAAGAATAATAATGCCAAGCCCCATATGGGATGAGATATAGTTCCTTATTGGTTGGTGTGATGACATTAAACAGCAGTATATGTGCAGGTGACAGTGTGGCACCAGCCAATTTCCCTAGATATGAGAAGGCAAGAGATTGCAGGTGGGATTTACCCTGTGAGTGGTCAGGGGAGAGGCGGCCGCCGCTGCCAGCCATGTTGTCGCTTCCCTCCCTCGCTGATTGTTTGCCTTTGGGCCAACACTTATCCTCTTCTTCTGCTTCTTCCAGCGTCTGTTTGACTTTCAGAGGCTCTGGTTCGCTTTCGGAGCTGGAAAGGACAACGCACTCTTGGCCAGTGGAGGCTTGAGAAGGCCCTGGGGATTCTGGGCCAGCTGAAAAAGAAAGCAAAGATGGAAATTACTCCGAGTTTAATTGCTTTTATAAAAGACACACGAGTAGAGTTGGCTGATTAGCCCCATAAAACCGGGAAGAACGAACACCTGCCACCCTCCTTTCACCGACTCTTGCTTCAAACCGCCAATACCATTTGCTGAGCGAGCGGATTATGCTCTCGTCCCATTGTTTTACTAATTGCTCAACAGTGTCATGTGATATCAAACTGAAACAAGGATAATTGTGGGCGATTGCTGCATCTGTACGTGGCTGCGGCTGAGGGCAGACAGCTGATAGTGGCTCAACGCCAGCGGTAGATCAGACTGTAAGTAGCAGCTTACGGCACCGTACAGACACACACACTGATAACTCTTCCTCAACGTTTCCTCCTGCCACTCAGCATTTATACATTATGTGCAGCTAATGCAGCTATTAGCTTTGTGTTTTCTCTTTATAACTCTTTGGTTTGGAAAGTACACCCTGGCTCAGCGCTGCTGTGTATAGCTGCTTCTCAGTCATTAACAGATCTACTGCTGCCATTAAATTTGACTTTGATTTTCTTTCAAATAGAAAGTAACCCTGAATAGGTCTGTCAGTGGTTAGCTGGGTCTCCTTCCTGGACGGAGACACTGACAGGAAGCTTGGCACCAGTACAGGAATGATCTACAGTCAACGCACAGCTTCAGTTATTACAACTAAAAACCAGAGATCAGGCCCCAAATCTGGGTGTAGAGATGAACTCTGACCTAAACCTTCAGTTACAAAGTTGGCCTTCTACCGCCTGACGAACATTTCCAGGATTAGAGGATTAATGTCTCAGCAAGATCTAGAAAAAAACTCATCCATGTGTTTATCTTCAGTCACACTGATTACTGCAACAGGTCTGCCTAAAAAATCCAAACAGATCCAGAATGCTGCTGCTGGCGTTCTGATTAAAATCAGGAAGTTAGAGTGCATCACACCAGTTCTAAAGTTCTTCTACTGAGGGAAGAGACTTTAAAATACTGTTGCTAGTTTAAAAATCACTGAATGGCTTAAAGATCTGCTGCTGTTGTCATAGCAACCTTCTAGACCTCTCAGGTCTTCTGGTTCTGCTCTGCATCCCCAGAACCAGAACCAAACATGGAGAAGCAGCATTCAGCTTCTATGCACCACAAATCTGGAAAAAACTTCCAGAAAACTGCAAAACAGCTGAAACACCGAGTCCCTTTAAATCTAGACTAATCCATTAAGAATTTAACGATGGCACTTGACTTAATGTAATGTTTTGACTGTTCATTCTAAATTGAAATAACTGGGAATCAATTGACCTGTTTGTCTTGTAACATGACAATTGGACGGCATATTAAGACACAGAAATATTTAAAACCAATTTAACTTAAATTATGCTTCAACACACTTCATGCTAAAGTTTAAAAAAACAGAGCAGCTGCTTTAAGAAAAGAGCACAAATATTTATGGCCAACTGGAAATGTCACAGTCTGAGCAGAACTTCTTAAAAAAAAAGAGAAACTAGGCTGCACAATTTCTGTGCCCCATCTCTCCTGGTTATATTTAAATCACATCCTTTCACAATATTTGTCAAACTCGAGGTGCGAAATCTAACAAGACAGTAAGTTGTGAGACCGGAGGACGCGGAGGGCTAATTAGTGATCTTGCCTCTCTGCGGCTTGTTTCTTCAAAAGGCCAGTTCTCGACGGCTTCCTCAAAATGTCACCGCGAGTCTCCGGGACGCCGGCCCCCTCCACTAACAAGCCGACAGAGGCCGTGGAGAGACGGCTCAATTTGTGTTAAGTCGTCCCCCGACGAGGAAGACGTTAGCGGCTAAGTCCTGCGGCCACTGTGTTTTCCCACCCAGTAGGACCCCCTGTTACGCTCAGAGTGGGCTGATAAGGTTGCAGAATTGACTCAAATCCACTCCACTCAAACCAAATCAAAGCAAACAGGAAGTGCTTCAAATCGTCAAAAAAAAAGACAGAAAGTAGCTGGTCCTGGAAATAAGTTCAGGAAATGGTTCAACCCGACTCTGTCACACGAAGGAGGTGAAGTAACAATCTGTGACAGTTTGATTAAAAAACAGATTCCTGACTAAGGAGCCCTACAGGGGATTCAATCTGAACACAATTATTATGATGTTATTGTTCAACACCTGTTATAAGGCAGGTCCCTCTTTCCTGCAGCACAGGAGATCAATTTTAGAGAAAAATATTTGATTACATAGCAAAAAAAATACATTTGAGATAAATAAAATAATGGGTTGTATCCATTTCATGCATCTAATTTAAAAGGATAAACACACAGAACACATTTCTACCTAATTATGTACAAGATTCAAAAATTAATTTAAGGGAAAAAAGCAAAAACTTATTTTAGTGTCTTAAAAAGTCTGAATATGAAGAGATATTAGCAGCTGCAGCAGCTTGACATTTGCCCATAAGTTAGCTCATAAGCCTTTTCTTATTAAATGTCTATAAATATCCAGGCAGAGTTATATAGCAAGTCTTGAATTATACATTTTTGCTTGAATGCAGCTAAAAGTTCCTGTAGGCTTCAAATCAAGTATTTTGAATATTTACTTTGGTCTTTAGCAGCGTTTTCCTTCATTATTACATCCAGGACCAGTAGTTGAAATGTTTTTCTTAGGTGCAAACGTCACCTGACCTCTCTAGGCAAGCTTTTCTCCAGAATTTCTGAATGACTTTTATTCATTTTACCCCAATTTAAGGGTTGAAATCTTGTGCACCCAATTTTTGGTTTTTAAGTCAGACACTTTTTTGTTCACTCAAACTTTTCCTCATTGCTTTACACATAAACTACAGAACAGATCTGAAAAGGAGAAAGTTTAGCTCCTTGGAAGCATCGTGTAAAGACTTATTGGTGGTTTAAAACAAAGAACTGTATTAAACATATTGAAGTTACGCTTCCAAACTATTTTCCCTGTAATCCCTTTCCTAAAATAAGAGCGGCGGGATTTAGTTGGAAAATTCGGCATATGCCACTGAAGCAAGACGCGTTTTACTCTTGGCATCGCTGGAAGTCTGGCATTTCTGATGGACAGTATGTATTTAATGGAACAATGGAGCACATTTTAAAAAGGACCAGCTGGTCATTTACAGTTGAAGTTATTAATTAAGCTAAAATATTGAGTAAAAACAACATAAGGATGATGCATTTTTGGAAAGGAGTGAAGTAAAGTAGGAGATGTGGAAACTATTAGCTGCAGTGATGTGAAAAGCTATTATATATTTCTTCTATTTTTGTACTTTTACCTTGTTATTTTTTAACATCCTAGCTCTCTCTCCCTTGCTGAATCATGAACTTTGAACCTAACTGAGGGAAACTGAGTCCTGGATTGCTTAAAGTGTTGCTCTGGTTTCTTGATGAGAAACCAGGATTCCTTAAATTTAAACTTAACGTCTTGATATCTTCGCATCACATGACACTATTCTGTGATTCACACTCTCCCTGCTCACACCGAAGTCACACCGAAGAAAAAAAAACATGTTGCTCTTGAAGGAATAACATTTCTCATGTCACATCACTGGCTCCCACCTGATTATTTTCTTGCATCCTTGAGTGCTGAGGATTTCAGTGGCAAGCTGAGAGATATCTCCATAAATACAGTTGTTATTTTCCCGCACAGTCTGTCATTTACAAATTTAGCAGGTTGTTAAATTTCCTGTCTAGCAAGCTGACACAGCCCGCCGCTGTGAATACAGAGTGGCGCTTGTGACAAAGAGGAGTGTGAATGCTGAATAGTTATCAAGCATCTGCTGCAGCGGAGCTGGAAACGGGGCGGGGTGGAAAGCAGGTGTTTTGTGTGTTTTTTGTGTGGGTGTGAGCCTTAAAAATAATAATAATAATAATAAAAAAAAAATGGAGGTAGTGCCTGTTTGTTCTCTCTTTTCTCGTGCGTCAGCTGCAAACAGACCTTCAGCACATTCAATATCTGCTGTGAACTTCATATAGATCCTGTCATGGCATTTAAGACACTCAAAAGTCACTAATGAATGTCAAAAGACAGGAAAACTTAGGCGTCATATATAACTATTAATATCGTTTTCTAAGAGAATTTCATAATATTACATACTTCTGCAGCTGCAGTTGAAACTATTATAAAAAAAGCAATGAAGGAATATATTTATGGTGAAAATTCAGGACATATTTAAAACTACTAAATCAAGATTTTTAAGAGTTTTTTAAGATTGTGCATAGATCTTTTTAGTGCATTTTGGATGCAAATGATGCACATTTTATTCAAAAAGTGTAACAAATAAAATTCTAATTTGTATTCATAAGTCATCTTAATATCACACCAAATTAAAATCACACCAGTTATCACCATGATGATTTTTTTTCAGTATAATTTGTTGTCTAATAGTTCGCCAAATCCAGTTAAAAATTAGTTTTTTTGCCTGACTATTTTGAACCTCATTCGATTTTTTTTTCCAGCCGATCGGTGATGCACCTCAGACATTTAAGGAGCGCAGACCTGCAGTCTGCCGGGTCATAACGACTTCCCTCCCTGCTCTTCTGCAAGACACAATCATAGGCTGTCAGAGATATTACTTAGAGCCAGCTCAACTTTTCCCCAACTTTATGTGAGGCGGTAGCAGCAGAAGCAGCCGCCTTCTCTCTTTCTCTCTCTCTCTCTCGGTTTGACAGGTGAGAATTATGCTGTGTCCTTGTCATCTGCAGGAAGAGAGAGAGACAGACAATCCTCTCGGAGCGGAGCTATTTCAGACGCTGGCAAGGCTGCCTCCATATTTCGCTATATCGCGTCTCCATCTGGTGAAATCTGTAATGCTGCTTGAAAGTATTATGTCAACAGACTGCTCAGATTGATATTGACAGGGAGGAAAATAAAGAGCTGAATGGATTTTTTTTTTTGCTTCAGGTGCTTCGGTTTAAGCAAGAGACGGGGGCAGTGTTGTTCTTTTCTAAACTCAAATCCGGTGGGATTATTTGTGAATTAAAAGAAGTGGTCCACAACAGACATACACAGGCATCCGGGACGGTTAGATGATATGATTAGTGTTTTACTAACTTCTCTGTCTTACCTGGTTTGACCCCAGATGAGCGCGGGAACTCGCACATCTCGCAGTAAGGCAGCAGGCCGCTGTTGGAGTAGGTGCACGCCTCGCAGCGCCACGTCTCCGGAAGCTTCCAGTGGACATACGAGGTGGGACTTCCTGGGCTGTTCCATCCCAGCATCAACCTCCGCTTCCCGGTAAACCGAGACCCCGGGGTTGACCTGGACTTGGGCGTTCGAAGCCTCTTCAGCTGCGGTGAAAAGTCCTGGTCGAGATTCACACAGGAGGGAGAGCGGTCGGAGTCAACATGTTCCACCGGCTCCGAGGATGGAGACGGTTCCTTGTCGTCTGGTTTCTTCCTCTTCTTCTCCTTGCTGGCACTTGGCGAGAAGAACGAGCGAATATCGTGCTGCTTTTCTTTCTCGAACTAAGAAAAACAATGCAAGCTCAGGTTAATCAGAAAAGTTTGGAATATCAATTACAAAAAAAAATCTAATTTCTTAAGGAATTAGTTTGGCTGTTTTGTATGTAGACAAACACTTTAATTAATATTCCCTCTGACCGTTTTCCACCCATTTTTATAGTCATATTTAAGACTTTTTAAGACCATTATGGATGGAATTTAAGACCAATATCAAGTTTGAAATATATAAACAAGAATCGCAAATAAATAAATTGTATGGATTTGCAACAATTTGTCATTGGCTAAGATAAAAATCGACCAGCGGCTGGAGATAAATTTACATTTACCAATGATGGACATAAAAAAGCTAGTTAGTTGGCTAGCAATCTAGATAAATATGTGTAATAAACTCTTGCTAGATAGCTAACTTATAGTAATATACTTTTGCTTACAAAGTAGCAGAAGTAATCTTAACTAGTTTTTTTACATATATCATGTGTTAGTGCAAATGTATCTGCAGTTGCCTCAACAATGTTCATCGTATCCAGCTAGATATATTATTGCTAGCTAGATAACTGGCAACAGTATATTAGCAACTAGCTTGCTATCAAGTGTAAAGCTAGCTAGGTTTTTTTTACATCCATCATATGTTATTGCAAATTTATCTGTAGCTGGCTCAACAATTTTCCGTCTTAGCCAGCTAGATCTATTCTGGATAACTAGGTAGCCTGCCAGAATATATTAGCAGCTAGTTAGCGGTAGCTGCAACCACCTTGAGTCACAGACTATAATGCTATATCAGCACGACTCAATGGTTTGCGTAACAGTAAAGTCCCGCAGCATAAAAGAAAGCGACCTAGACTATATGAGATTAAAACAGATTTAAGACCTATAATAATTAAGGTATTTAAAGGCAACTTATTGTTTTTCAATGAATTTAAGAAATTTCAAGGCCTTGTTATTTTGTTTTTTTTAAATAGAGCCTTTTTAAGGGTGTATGGACATCTTGTAATATGAGTTGATTACTCTAAACAGAACCTAAATAAATTTATTGCTTAAATAAAAATAAACTGGAACTAAACAAATTTGAGTTTAAGACATTTCCCAGCCTTTAAAATTAGAAATAACCCTAATTAATCCAGTTTATAAACTTCTATTGTTCTTTAATCCGTTCGAAAATATCCCACCATTTTTTTTTTTAGGTAAAATTAATTAAACATGCAGATATTTTTTTTCTGCTCACTTAAGCCTTTGACTACCACTGATCTGTGGCTTATCTGAAAATCACCCTCTTCAACTCAGCAGGCTTGTGTTTGGCTTTGGTAGAAAATCTAAAAGGGTCATGTCAGCAGTTGCTCAAAGATCAGCTGATTAGTTAAGTGCTTTGATACAATCAACTGGAGCCATTAAACCGCAGAATTAGAAAAGAAAACCACACAAAGAAACCGTATCTCCTCAGTTTTAACCGACTGAATGAGGATAATTAGTGTTGGCAAAAAAAAAAAAAAAAAAAAAACTGAACGCCTGTTCACATTTTCTCATTTCCCAACCACAAATGTCAATGGATTTTATGTGATAGCCCAACACAAAGCAGGGAATAATTGTGAAATGAAAGGAAAATAATAGCTAACACCGAATATCAGTTAACAAACCAAATACGGATGTCCAAAGTGCAGCCCAGGGGCCACTTGCGACCCCTGGAGACTTTTTATCCATATTTACAGAAAACATAAATTGAAAACTTCTTAGTATGGAAAATTATAGGAACACCACAAAGTTTTCATCTTTTAATAACCTTTTTAGAGTAATTTAAAACCCATTTGTTCAGTTGCCTTCGATTCATATTAACTGGAGAGTTGATCAGCATATTTGATGTATATTTGATGATGATTACTCTTGATGATTTGGTGAAACCCCGTTCTTGTTACTGATAAGTGGCTAAATGCTTTTCTTCTTTTCAGCCGAGCCTAAAATAATTTGTTCACTGGATATCTTTCTTCTATTAAGTTTTGAATCTACAGTCTTTATTTATTTAAGCAGAATACTGCAGCGTTAGTTTAATGTTGAACAAGTAAAAGACGTATTAATTAATTTTTTATCCACTGCTTTAGAGTATAAATTAAAACTTTTTTAAGTATATGTAAAAAGTCTAAAAATTGTGGACAAAAAAAAAAGCACAAAAAATAAATTATAAAAATTTATTTACATTGCTATGCAGCACAAATCTGGAACAAACTTCCAGATAAAAACCCAACAGCTTATGAAACTTTAATCAGCAATCTGATGTGTAACGACGGCAAAATGCAATGTTTCAATTGTTGACTGTTTCATGACTGTTTTTTGTGTTTTTATATCATAAATTACTTTGAAATGTCTTGTCTCTGAAAGATGCTATACAAATACAATTTTATTTGATTTTTGATGAATTTTTGATGATTTTTTCAATGAATTTAAGAAATTTCTACACTTTGTTCTTATTGAACAAAGTGTAGAAATGATCAATGGGTAAGAATGTAAAATGACTTGACTTTACAATCAGAGATTCTGAGAAACTCACATAGGTGAAGAAAATGTCATCGTTCACATTTCCTGTGTTTCCCTCCAGCGGTAGCGCCATCTCACTCGGCGTCCAAGCGTTGGCAAGGCTGAGGAACTCCCACTTGTCCTTGTCACCTTCATCAGCCTTCAGGTATTCCTTCCTGCCGTTCAATGTGCTACCAGTAACAGTTTCCTGGAAGTCACACAACATTCAGCTTTACCCTGTCATTTTTTTTTCTATTTAGCTCTAAAATATTTTTATTAGTCACGCGTCATATGAAGTAAACATGACTGTCACGACTGAAAGTTTCAGCAGCTTTGCATGAATTAATCCCAGCATGCTTGCATAATGTCGTCAGCGCTACCTTCCTGTTGAGCATGGACCACATGACTGTGTCAAAGGTGCCCTTGGCGATGAGGTAGTGCACGTTGACAGAGGACGTCTGCCCGATGCGGTGAGCGCGGTCTTCCGCCTGCTTCATGTGTCCGGGGTTCCAGTAGAGCTCGGCAAACACCACATGGCTGGCAGCGGTGAAGGTCAAACCCTAGACACAACACACACATACACAGAAAAGCAGTATAATTTGAGCAAAAATGCACAATTCAAGCACACTTAAACTTTTAAAATAGAAGTTACTTCTTCTGACTGAAATGCCTTTAAGCTAGACCTTATTTACTATTTGCCACTTCATATTTTTATTTACTTTTCAGCTAAAACAGGAAAAAAAAAATACGGTGATTCATAGTTCAGCAGTTCGTTTTCATCAGGGTACCTGACCGGCTGCTTGGATACTGAGGATGGCGACTCGGGTTTCTGGGTCGCTCTGGAATTTGTGGACTAACTTGATTCGCTCCGATGAAGGCACGCTGCCGTCGATTCGGATGTACCCAGCCTGGCAGACCAGAGGAGGCATGTTTTAGTGATTAATTCATGTTTAAAAAGTGCCACTTATGCTATGGTAAAGCCATAACACTGTACTGTTTTGTTTTAATCAAAAATAGAACAAATTCTAGGTACTAAAATTAGAGATCTGGAAACAGCTAAGGTATAACCAATTAATAATATAACCTCAAGTTGGAACTTGTAAGAAAGAAAAACCTACTGAATTTGCTTGTTTGTTACAAGCTGACCTACATGCTAACTGATATTAGCAATACAACCTGAGTACCATGTATTTCTCAGCATATTTTGTCTTCAGAAGGAGAAATAAACATATTTGCAGATAATTAGATAACTAATCTATCAGCCATTCTGGAAACTGAGGCAACAGTTTCTCAAACTTTCCTAAAAAAGCTTGAGAAATTATGACAGTGAATATGTATAATTTTAATAAACTACTAAAAAATAAATAAATAAAAGCAAGGTGAATAAGCTGAGTTCACACTCCAACCAACTGTTCATTTGCGATTTTATGCATTTAAAAAAAATCTTCTTGATTTAATTTAATTTTAAAAAATCAAATTCACCTAAAACATCTCAACACGTCAATAAAAAATAATGCTTCACTATAGCACAGCAAGTGGAAGTTAAAGACTTCAATCAAAACAATATTATATGCTATATGCTAGTTAGCAATTAGCTAGTGAAAGTGTTTCAGCAACTAACTGTTATTAGCCAGATAATACTCTCAAATGTTGAATGACAAAAACAAAACAAAACAAAACAAAACAAAACAAAAACTTGATAAAAGTATAAATGCCACCTTTAATGTAAAATAGAGACCAATAAACCTACAAAAATAATCTTGCCCCGGATTCCTCTGGGCGTGTTAGCTTGCTATCGTCTGTAAAAGCACATATTCTAACAATTAACTACTACTTAAGTACTAATTAGCTTGAAAATTCCCTCAAATGTTTGAAGACGAAAATAAAATAAGAAGAAAAATGCATATGAAAAGTATAAATGTCCCCTATACTGTAAAATTTACACAAATGTACCTAAAAAAGAAAAATAAATACTCTTACCCTGCATCCCCTTGGATGCTAGCTTGCTAGAATGTTAGCCAGTTTTTGGATGTTGAGAAACATTGCTAAATAAATTAAAATGTGTCTTTTTTAGATACTAAATCACACTTTAACAGTGACATTATGAAATAACAAAAAAGGAGCAGCTAATATAAGCAGCAAAATTTAGAGTTATTGCTAACATAATCTATTTTCAGCTGTGTGTTTGCCAGATATCTCTCCTGTAGGCAGGAGAAAAGCTAAGGAATAAAGTATGATTGAAGGTTTTAAGGTGTAGTAGGTTGAGCCTTATTATCCAAAACTCCTTAATGAATATAGTATAAAAGATTACACAAATAACTAGAGATGATGAGGGAAGCAGGGTTATCTGCACTCTTCACTGAATATAATTATGGTTCATACTATGAAAAGGCTGAGTTTTCATTTCTTCCAAGCTACTTTATTACTCTGTATTCTATTCCGCTTTACTAGAAATTTTAAAATGAGCATATCATGCAGCCCTGATCATAAAAACCTTTCCTAAACAGAAGAGACACACAAGCGAAAACAAGGGTTTTGTTTAATTAAAACATGAATTTGGCATTCAGCAGGCTACTACTGCACTATGGAGACTGCACTCTTTTGATTTGGGTCCATCAGTCCTGTGGAGCAACACAGTGGCCAACAGTGGGACGTGATGTTCCCACTGCGCTGCTCCCAGATGTTAATGCAACTGTGACGGCATGAATATGAAAGATTCCTGGAACAATGAAATGTCAAATAAACATATCCACTCGTTTCTGTGGACATTAGCACCTTAAACTGAAAATAAAAAAACAACACAAGTCAATCTGATAATTGAACAGGGATGTTTATTGTTTGATTTAATCAGTGCTCAACAACCTTCTCATCAGTTCACCAACAGGTGAGACACACGGAGCACGAAAACAGTGACGTTATGGCCGTCTCTGCCTGGCTTCACATTTCCCGGCGTTGCTTGACGTTCCTTTTTTTAGCTCATCGCTGTTAATTGGTGAGCGCGAACACACCGCGGAGTGAGCGTCTCAAGGAGGAATGTGCTATCACACTTCGTGCCATCACATTACATTCGAATGACAACTTCTCGACCTCTGCTGTGCACACAAATGCACACTTGAACTGCTTCACAGGTTGCTGACGCCAACCTAGGAGAATACATTTGCTTGTAATGAGTTGATGAAGAAAAAAGAAAACTTATGAAGAAAAGTTTACTTCCAGACAAAAAAGGATGCAATTTACTTGAAGAATTTGGAGATTCTTATCAGGCGACATGGGTAATTTGTTAATTATTTAAATATTTTGCCTGCATTTAATTATACACCTGCAACCGGCTTAAAAGCCCGAGATTTTAATAATTCATGACGGCTAACATCTGCTGTCAGTACAAGCTCTACTTGTGAGCACAGACATCATTACTCTGTCAAAGTAAATCGCAACTATGACTGAGTTTCGCTTTATAAACCCAGCGGGACTATGGATGAAAGAATAAAACTAAAACATGGGGCCAATTATGTCTGATAAGCCAGAAAGGAAGTGTGAAATATAAATGCACTCTGCACGATTAGTATCTCCAGGTTACATTTGATAGGCAATGAAAGTCTCTGGAGTTGGAACGTTAAATGGAAATATGAAACTAAAGGCAGAGGAAACAGCCTGTGCGTTTGTCGCGAAGTGATCTGTGTTGTTGGTGTAAAAATATAAACTCAGTCCTCTGCGCAGGCCGCTTCAGGAAATAACTGGAGCTTTCTTTGTCAAACATCACAGTGAAGTGAGATTTAGCAAAAAAATAACTACAAAAATTAGGTGAGCATCTAAATGATTTGCCTGATACAATAAAAGAAATATCAAACCTACCAGGCTGGTAAAACAGATCACCACAGCAGAAAAAAACCTTGATAATTATGACGAGACTCCCTATCTCTGTAATCAGCCGGGTATTGTGTTTAAAGCAGCAGGACAAAAAAAAAGCACAAAAAATAAATTAAAAAAATAAAAATATTGGTGTGGGAGTCCTGAGGGACAGTGAGTTTATGCACATCAGCGATGCTTTATTTGTTTCTTAATGCTTTTTTTCCTCTCTTAGAAGCTTAAGCAGATAGTGTGGTGGGTCTGGCTGCCTCATAGTGTGAGGTCAGATTTTATGATTTGACTTAATGTCATGAAAAAAACCTCTGATTTAAACAACCAAGTCGGTAGGAGACAAGAATTATAAGCCAGAAAAAGCCCAATCCCTAATTTGTTTTATACTCATTCATTACCATTTTGACCCTTTTAACCAAAGTATCTAATTAACAAATACCAGAAGAGAAAAGATCATTAAAGGGGCAGTATTATGTAAGATCAACTTTTTTGAATTTTCTATCTTGTTGTAATGTTATTCCCTCATCAAAAACAAACATATTTGAGAAATCTTTTAATCTCCAAGGCAACCATTCAGTTGTGGATGGACCTAGCTCCACCTCCAAGGACAAAGCTCCTCCTCAGAGCTGGATTTCAAAAGCTTCCCAGCTTCCCTTCCCCTACAACTCTCCCACTCAGCTCCTTCAGACTAGCCAGCAGCAGTAGCAAACACCTGGAGGAACTGCAGAGCTCCTTGTAAGAGCTACTTCTCAGTGAAAAGCAGGTATAAATGTTGCTAAAGAGTTAACAGAGGAGCCATGTTGGGATGACTTCATGAAGACGGGGTTTTAAAAAGAGACAGAGACCCAATTTCAAGGTGTTGAATTACTTGATTGTGCTATTGGCCCTTTAAGATTAAAAGTTTAAAATAATTAAAAAAAATGTACAAGGTAAAACAAGCAAAATTCAAGTAGCAAATTTATTTAATCTGGGGAAATTTCTCTCTCAAAAACCAAAATTTACTGAATTTCAGTATGAGGAGCAAGATCCCTCATTTTCACTCTCAATGTTTACACTGGACCCATCAAAACTATTATCCTACAGTCAGATTTAATGCGTCTTGCACCATCATATACACTGAACTCCCATCTTTATCTTAGTGCAAAATAAACCCAAATAATTTTGAATGTTAGAGTAGAATTTCAGGCACAAAATCACAGAGGAAATATTATATTCCGCAACTAAATTGAAAACATATACTGCTATCTCCTGTATGATTGTTTCTGCATCCAGATCTATTCTGTGTGCAACAAAATCTCTGTTTTCTGTTTCAGGTTTGAGACACCGCCGCTCCGCCTGAGGTTACCTTGGCTTCAATGGCGGCTTCGGTGCAGGCCTGCAGCATGGTGAGGTGGTGGGCGAACACCAGGAACTTCAGCTGCTCTGCCTCCAGCATCATCTTAATGTAGTCCTTCACAGCTCCTGCCTGACCGCACAAGCACACAGAAATAGACACGGATGAAAGAAAGACACTGAATCCATCACTCCGCCGCTCCGCCACACAGCGGCAAGATCAGTAAAGAAGTCAATTAATCACCGCTGCATCCTTTCTGTGTGATCGATTCGCTATTGAATGACGGGGATCCTGACTTTAACAGCAGCGAGCAAACGCGGCGACCGGGGCACATTTGTCAGCTCGCAGATAGCTAGAGCAAATCAATAGCTTGCAACTTGGCAATATGATTGGTGTGTGTGTGTGGGGGTGTGTTTGTGTGTGTGCTCTTTTTGATTAAGGCGATGATAGGTGTGTAGATATCTACATATTGACACGTGATCGATCGGAGAAAAAACAAATTTCATTACTAAATCGAGGATTTCGTATTTCAGTTGAAGTTTCAGTGTCATATTTGTTGACACCTCTGGTAAAAATGCATAAAAATCCTTGAAATAAATCAGTTTCATACTTGACAAAATGCAATATTTACTAGTGGGGTCTTTTATGGCTTTAACAAATTTTGCTGGAACTTATTGCCATAAATGATAGTAATGTTGTTTTCAGACCATTTCCAAATAATATAATAGAAATAATGACATTCTTGAGGCTAAATTTTTAATTCGGATGAACATTTAAACACTGGAACTGGAAGACATTTGAAATAACCAAAAAAAATTAAGAAAACAACAAATAAAATCAATAATAAAGTCTCTGTAAACAAAGGGATAGTTGAAACCAGTTTTGGTAGAAAGAGAAAAAAGAGAAAAACGACAAATCAAGCAAATGAAAATTATTGAGTTTCTTTTAATTTACAAAGCGATTGACTTTGAACTGCTTTGTTGCTGAAATGTACTAAGATATGATTCTTACCCATTATGATAGCGCTCTACTCTTGGGACCTTGTTGCCACGGTTACACAACGTAACAACTGTCCGAAAATAAAAAAAGTAGCTGCAAACAGCCTTCCAGAATGTGCTGCAGTCGCTTATTTCTTCTTTCTAGAATGGCATGTTCTCTTATTTTGCCCATATTGAGGCATCGCCTCATATTTATGATCCAGGGATTGCAGTTAAATTGATATTGAATCAACTATTATGTATTCCAATCACTATAGCACCGATGTTCTCAAGTTAAAGGTTGGAATTTTCTGGGTTTTTCAGTTTTTTATTCATCTTTAACCAGGATGCCAGTAAATGTGGAGGCTGCTGTACATAACTGAAAAATCAAGTTGACTGGGCTTATACTTAAGCAGAAATAATGGGACTGCATTTAGAACATTTTCAGATTTTTATTTTTTATTTTTTTTGAATAAAAAAAATAATAAAAAGTTGGGTCCTGTTAGCTGTCAAAGTGTCAACTGCAGTGGAAAATTAATGCAGCGAGTGTCTTGAATGCGTCACTCCCAACTTATTGGCTCTTTTCTTCCTTATGTAACACTTTCTTTTTTTTTGTCTCTGTTGGTTTTTGTTTTATTTATGAAGCGATGCAGCAACAATGCGTGAGAAAAGATCAGAGCCCAAATTTAACAGCCTATTGCTTGTTTCTTGTTTTGAAGTTCCTGAACTTGATTGGCAGTGTGAAGCTAACAATCACCTCCCCTAACTAAAAAAAAAACAAAAGGAGGCAAAAAGCGAGGGAGTTAACTGTGCCCTGCAGATATCCGTACCTATCATGTCAGTGTGTGTGTGTGGCCGTCATGGAGCATCCGGACTCGGCTCATTTAGGAGCCCCCGGGCTCACCGGGGCGACCGAGAATAGCACCAACTAGTGAGGAAATACTGAGGTTTGATTTGAGTCTAGCAGAGCCCTTACGAGGCGCTTTTCGCCTCTGTGGTGTGAATCCAGCTCCTAAAATCTCCCCCACAAACCTGACAACCTCCGCAGCCGTCACACCTGCTCTGGAGGGAGAACCTCTGCTGATAATTAGCCGATGCGCCCGATAATGAATCTGTCCGCCAGGCCCGCCGACCCTGTTCTGATCAGAGGGGTCCTCATTACTGACGGCTTGGCTTCACCCGCTTCCTTCCTCCGAGTTTAATTAGTGCATAAACTTCTCGGTTGTCTGAAGCGGACCCGTTATCTTTCGCTTTAAAGTCCGGCTTCAGAGCTGTCCTCTCTGGGTAATTGGGAGCAGATGCTTGGCGGGTAAAGCAACAAAAATACCCCAAAGGCGTTTGGCAGCTCTGTCGCCTGGCGATGCTGGGAGGCAGGCAGGGCCCGCGATGCTCCTCAGAGCGACATACATGTTAGAACTTATCACACCACTCCACCCTCCCAATGATCCGAAAACAGGAAGCACTGTTGTGTTTTTTGTTTGTTTGTTTTTATCCCCCCTCTAACGGACCAAAAGTGTGTTGAACTCTGAAAGGAAATGAGATTGGTCCGGGAGTATTGGCTTTGAGGGTGGATGTAATGAAAGGAGGTCCAGACTTAGGCTAAACTAAGGAGAAATCCAATCAGTAAACAACATCAAGTACAAAAAAAAAAAAAGAAGGATCCAAGCTTGGAGGCGGGCGGAGCAAGCGGCGTGTCAATGATTGCATTTGGTAGTTATCTCCGGTCTTTGTTAACCTCGGGGAGACGCTCCTCATAGCTGAGGGACTTTGGCTAATTGAGAGGAATGCCAGCCCTCGAACATGGCCAGATGGCGGTTTATTCACCTACAAATACAAGAGACGGCAGAGACGCCTGTTCTCGGAGCTCCCGTGAATAGCGAGGGAGGGGGAGGAGCAGATCAGACGGCAAAGGCTTTATTACGGCAAAAATGTTTCCTCTGAATGTAAATGAATGTTGGATTGCAGCGGCTCTGACCCCGGCATCCTTCCTGCAGGATGCGTCCAGCCACCTTCCTGCAGCGCTCATTCTCCCTCTCATTAAAAAAAGAAGAAAGAAAAAAGGAATCTCTGTTAAACTGAGAGCCCAACGGGTTTCCATGGCAACAGCATCACAACGATCCTATTTTAGTGCGGTGTGTAACTTTGATATAAGGTGTAATCATGCCAGGCTGGACGCAGCTAAATAATGCTTCGGTTATAACTCCCCTACTTTGTCTAAGTGCTTTCACTGGTCACCATTAGGCTCTGTTACCATGGAGACTCTTTCCCATGAGATCTCCCGTGAGCTCATAGCCGAGCGTGCTGAGAATGATGCCGCGCCATCCGTTCACCGCGTCAAGTCCAACAACAGCGTCTGAAGATGTCGAAACATTTCTTTTTCCTCTATAATGTTCTCTAAAAAAACTCAGAGGTTTTAATAAACAGGTGGACTTTACTTACTAATTAAAACGGCTTTGGAGCAAGTTTGTTGCTCTGGATTTTGTTTACTGCTAAGCTAAAAAGTTAGTTATGCTAACCCTAAAGCATTAATAATAAATATTAGGTCCACTAACTCTAAAACAAAACACTAATAAGGTATTTAGCAGAAGATAATGCTAACAAGCTAACTTCAATTCAAGTTCTATCTGCTTTAACTACTTCAAGAGTTGCTAATAGTCGATAACCAAAACTTCAACATCAATGTCAAACTAACAAAACAGTAAATCAGGGATATCTGGAAATTTAGAGGAAGGTAAATGCGCTAAATGTTTTTAAAGTTAGCTAAACAAAAATTAGCGCATTAGAGGAAGTGCGCTAATTTTCCACTGGATGTAACAAATTTAAAAAGAGAGTGAATACAAATGTAACTTCACTTGTAACAAATGTTTAAAACAAAACAACATTTTCTTCATGTTCACAACTATAAGTTTAGCGAATTTACCATAAATATACAAGCAGTTTTTGGTTCAAGTGTGAAAAATTGTACCAAAATAAAACTTTGAGGAATTAAAAGTTATTTTCAGACAAAACATTGAAAAGGGACAGAAATAATCTTTAATTAGAAATCCCTTCTTTGCATTAAAATGTCACATTTAAAGATGTTTTTTCTGGATTAGTCAGAACTTTATGACGCGAGATTTTAGTTTCATTGAAGAATGTATTTACCCAGATGATAAAAGTGTTTTTCGACACCAGCGCAGAGCTTCTTCTGACTTTTTGATATCTTTCAGACAAATAAAGAGTAAACCCAACTTTATCAACTATTTACTGGAATGGAGGAATCAGGACATTTGAAGCAGCTGGTCTCCCATTACCTTGGCAATAGCTGTTTGTTTGTACATCTGTGTAACCAGACTCATGACCTCTCCGAAGGGGTTGTCTGTAGCAGCGACCCCCGACCCCAGTCCCTTCATCAGCCTCTCCCACTTGGCGAAGCAGGCTGAGGCCTCCTGCATACAAGGAGAGCACAAAGACGGTGAGGCTGTGTCCTTTAATCCTTCATCCACACTCCTCTTCTCTCTTGTTCTCGCCTGTTATTGAGATATAAAGGGCAAAACAATTAATGGTGCTGCTGGGTGTCCTACTTTTTCCTGGACGAGATAGAAAGAAATAGAGAGAGAGAGATGGAGAATTCCCAAGGATGCTTCCCCCCTCCGACTGGGCTGCTGTGTTAGGTGGGTCATGAGCGTCTCCCAATTATAGCCGCCTTGTGACAAGCCGAGGTCGAAGATGGAGAAGCAGCCCAGCCGCTACAATAAATCAAAAGCCGCCTTGCCCGCTCTCAAGGTGATTGGCGAGGAGTATTTAAGGCGGGAGCGAAGATCGCAGTGGGGAAGGCTGCCTGCGAAGAGCAGCATATGTTTCCGTCCGCTCATAAACAAAACATGCCGAGGGAATCCGAGTTTGTTTTACCGGGTCGTAGCTCAATCACAAACTGGTAGAAAACCTCGCTTGACGGCGGTTTCCCCAACCATTCACCCTTTTCCTCAAACTTCAATGAAGTTAGTGAAACATTAAAAGTATGCTGTGTATTTGTTTCAACATCTTCCTATTTTTAGATAAACAATGGGTGGGGGTCCATCTGAATCTGAATTAATACGAGTTACAACAACATTTAATTTCCCTTTGGGATCAATAAAGTATGTTTGAATTTGTTGCACTAGATTTTGTTTAAAGGGCATCAGAGTGAACGGCGAAAGCATGAAAATGGCACCACACTTTTCAGATTTTAATTTATTTATCTTTTTCCTTACATTTCACAATTGGTCTACAACAAGTCTGTGCCAAGTGCAGCGCCCATCAAATATTAATGGTATTTTATTACATACACTTTTAGTTTTTATTTAAATTTCATAGTAAATAGGCCCACAAATATCCAGCAACATTTTCTCAAAAATCAGACTTAAGCATAGCAATCCTTTAAACTAAACAATCATATTTTAGTTGTGTTGATGAACACAGACAAAACTTTCTTTCTAGCAAGTTATTTTTGTAATTTACCATCTTTTAAAAGAACGCCCCTCGGATTAATTTCACTTCCTGCTGCGGTGGGAGTGAAATTACCGCAATAACCCGATATTCCTTTCAGAAACCGCTGGAATTGTTCAGATGGCGCAAAGTGTCGCGGAGTTACGTTACTGCAAATCTGTCTGGATTGTCACCGATACGTTCAGACAAGAGGGATTAATAAAGCAAAACAAGTGAGACCTTTTTATATTTCAGATCAACAATGATTTATAACAAACTTTACAAAAACTGTTTCATGCATTTTTTTTTTTACTAAACGGTAAAAATTTCTGCAGGTTCCTAAAGATTTTTCTTTTCTTTTTTTTGTTCTTTATATAAAACTCAAATGAGATTTTTATGAATATAAACAACATTCAACTATTAGAAAATTATGATTTTTTTTAGAAACGACAAGGAGTTATTAAGCAGGAGATGTATTAGACCTAACATGCATCAATTCATGCAACTGTGCATTAATTTACTGTAATTTGCATTAGTAAAGTAATTTTTCTGTTTTTTTTTTTTGTCAATTTTATCTTTATTTATACTGAGTTGAAGCTACAAAACCCCACAGCTTGATTATTAATATAATGCAACAGGAAGAAGACGCTTTCTCAGAGCGCTGCATATCAAATGACGCAACGCTTTGAAGCATATGGAAGCCAGAGGTGAACCTTGCCTGATTAGGAACACATAAAAAGAGGTCAAAGGTGAAGCAAAAGAAAATGAGAAAACTAGGAAAGCTTAATAACAAGACACACACATATATATAAAAATATATATAAAGCAGAGGCATATTTGTGTTTACTGAATTGGTATGTCAAGGATGAATGTTAAATAGCATCCTTGATGTTTGTCTGTGTGCGCTCAGCCTCTTCTCTGTGTTTATTTCCTATTAAAACTACATTCAAGCATTCACACATTCTATATAATTTGCCTGTTTGAAAAAATAAACACAAAAAAAAGCCACCATAGTGGGAGAGCACTCCACCCGCGATGATATTCGCCAGGCTAACGCTGACTAAAGGCCAGAGCTGAAAACGTAAAGGGCAGCAGGGGCATAAAAAGTGTCTGGCGGTGGAAGATAAAAGCCATCATTAGGGAGTAAAATGAGATAGGAGGAATAAACAGGCAGTGAGTGGCCCTGGCATTCGGTATATATTGTCAGTTAGCTAAACTATGCTTCAAAGGATAGCTTGTTTGGATGAAAATAATGTCCTCTCTGTGTTTTATGTTTCATATATTGTGCAGATTTCGCTGCTCTCTGGAAGCACAATAGTGCTGGATTTGGCCTCTTCACACCTCCATTTCCTATCTCCTGAAACCGCTCCACTTAGCCGCTTTAGGACGCATTCTTTTATCCTAAACGGACAAATATGATCCATCAAATAGATATAAAAGCAAAGAAGAAAAAGCCAGTGGAGAAATTCGAGCACCAACAACAAGGCGCAACGTGAACTTTCCCTGCTCTAATTGTTGTTGCTATGTAGCAACACAAACCACTTCTAGCTCCCAATTAAAGCGTCCCTTAACATTTAGGGAGAATGGGATAAAACCCCGCATCATCACTTTTCCGAGCAACCTCCTCATTGTGGTGTCACTCCCGGCTCCGAACGTTAATTACCGCTGAAAAAGCACCTCCACTGTTTCCCCCTCACCTGCTGATATGATATAAAATATAACAAAAGCTGCCCGGTGGATGCCGGCATTGTTATTGTTTCCCTACGGGGGCCTGAACCGACAGAACGGCGGAGCCCGAAGGTCGAGGTCACGTTAGCATCCGAACGTGGATTCAGACGAAACGCAGCTTGGGAGGCGGCCGCAGCTTTAGGGGAAGCTAAAAGAGATATAAATGCCCAAACATGAGGCGTGACATTTATTCTACAAATACTCTGATATCCTCTTTGTGATGGAGGAGCAGAAGGAGGCTCAGGCTGAAAGAGAGACGTCGTAAATCTTAAGACGGAGGCAGAAACTTTTTAAAGTATGAACAGGCGAGAACAATTTATTTCATTTTGTGTGATAGATGCCGCACCCAACCGTAGATCTATCAAAGTTATGTCAAACCGAACACCTTGGCAGCCTCCTTGGGCAGGTCAAAGGGGATGCGTTGACGGATTTTCGGAGGCAGCTGACTCAGAACTTCGGCTTTGAGTCGACGGATCATGACCTGGCTCAGCCGCTGGTGCAGCTCCTCTAGGTTGGACGCGCCACGACAGTCCCACTGCCTGCGAGGCCCAAAATACCTGAAGAGACAGACATTGAAAGGGTATTTACATTTTAAACCTTGTACTTGCATCGCTTTAGTTGCACATTTTTTTATCCACAAGCTTTAGTAGAGTATGATTGGGAAGTGCAAGGAAAAATATACAATTAGCAAACAGTTGGATTTAGAAGTGCAAATTTAGTTTTGCCAAATATTCTTAATTGGGTTTTCCGTATTTTCTGGACTATAAGTCACGCTTTTTTGTAGTTTGATAGTTCTTGCGTCTTACAGAGGGTTTTCACACTTCATAGTTCAGCAGATTTGTTGCATTTTCGCAGTGCAGTGCTTTCACACTTCATTTCAAAAACCTGCTTCCCTACTCGCCTGTGGGGGCGCTGCAACAAGAACTACAGAAGGAAATGACACAAAAACCTTTACAGAAGACACTTTCTTCTTCATAAAATGTAAACAAAAATGGAGATTTTAGCATCTGTAGGATTTGTCTTTGATAAAAGACTACAAGACATTTTTCCTGCAAAAGCTAGACACATATTTTTTTTTGGCTGTATTTACCCAGAATGCCCTGCGTTATAGTCCACATCCTGCATCTCTGGTATGCATGGTATCCACATATACATTCAAACTGCGCGTTTTGCAACATCTTTGCACCCAGATATTATATAACCTTAGTTTTTATGTTTGAAAAAAATTTTTTAATTCACAGTAAGGAACTGCTTTGTGTTGGTCTATCTCAGTAGATATTAAATATGCTGAAGTTTGTGGTTAAATACTTCTGCAAAGCACTGTGGAAACTTCTAAACGTTCCCTCTCGGGAGCTGACCGGCACACTGATTAACTGCTGAGCCGCTCTGCTGAAGCACCCCAGTTCTTACCTAAGGATACTCCACAAAGCCAAAAACTAAAAACTATTTTGTTTGATTTCTAAGCCGAGGGGTTCGTCACAAAACTCACCATCACATTTTAACAATTTATCAGCCAAATGATTTGTTAGAATTTGAATTGTTAGCACTGGCTGTCCACACAAAAGGCTGGTTATTTGCCATGCTGGCTTAAGAGTGGATGAGCCTCACATGGAGCTGCCAAAAGTACTTGGTTCACACTTCAGTGTTTAAAGTTTTTGTTGTTGAAAGGTGCAAAACTACTCCTTCTAAAATGTGTTGTTTAAAGCCGGCAAGTTCATGAAGTGAAGCCGCTTCTCTGCCCCAAAGATTGCTCTAGTTTCTCACTCCAACTTCGCTTTCATGAGTGGTACCGCTCGGTGTCCTCCTCTGTGTCTGTCTCAGAACGGCATTCCCCAGCCGTCAGATACAAAGTGTTACCACTGATGGCCCTACGTTCCGTCCCTGACCGAGCCGATGACTTTGATGGACGTCCAAAGCGATGCGTTTGATGCGTTTGTTCACACGTGTAACTGATCGTCACCGGCTACCAGGACCCAGCGCCAGCTGGCATCGGACGCCTGGCTTCACTGGTGGCCTGGTTCCTACAACAATCCCTTAAATGAGCAGCAAATCCACTCCACTCTGAGACACAGCCCACCTTACCCCCAAAACACAGCTAGAGGAAGGTGAGGATCTACTAAAACTTTGCTAAAATGTTTTCTAAACCAGAAATAAAGACTGAATGAAAAATTCCTTCACTAAAACAGGTAAAAGAAAACAATAATTACACTTTTGTTTTTTGTAGTCCAGAACAAAAGCATATCTGGACATTGTCTGAAGTTGAAACTAGCAGGATTTGCTAACTACTGTCCTAACTAAGTCACATAATTACAGTGCTGACAGGCAGAGATTATAGATGGAAAATGGGACTGTCTGCAGGTGACACAAAGGTCCCATACTGACAGAGAATATAAAATTTATTTAGGACAATTCTGGGTAAAAAGTGGCACCCAAAGCGATTCTTGATGAGTTTTTCAAGGTGAACAGATTCACAAATTTATATCCAGCAAGCTTAGCCCATATGGTTCTTATTTCTGCAAAACAAATTGGATCCAAAATAAAATACTTTTTGAGTCCAGGGCCAATTAATACCAACTCAGCCTGAGAAAAGCCCATAATGGGCCACTATTCGTATGCTAGCTGGACAATGAGGATGCTAACTGCTATTAGCAATACAAGCTAATAATTGTTTTCACTTTGTTTCATCCGTTTAAACTAAACATGAGACAAACATGTTCACAAAAACAAAGTGCCCCAATGAGTTAATGAAACAAAAATTATAAAACAAAACTTTCACAAATTTTTTATAAGAATGGCAGCCATGTTGGATTTGAGGCCACGAATCTCCAAATTTCCCCGACTTCAGGGAATTCCAGTTCATTTTTTTCCAGATCAGAACTTGAAAATGAAACAGTAACACGAACAGGCAAACAATAAACTAATAATGACTCCGTTTAGAGATCTAAGGTTAAAATACATGTACAACTTTACTTTGAAGAACTGTGGAAGTTCTTATAAGACAGAAATAGATTGAAATGAATTTACTAGAAGAAGTCGGAAAGATAATCAAGGCACGGAGGCATTACTTTCATTTTAAAAGAGCGTTGCTAAATGTGTTAGCTTAAAGCACAGAAATGAGTTTCTAGTGATTTACAAATGGCTGCAGGCTTTCAGGAAACCACACATATTATACCTGGCACAATTAGAGAATATGAAGACATTTGGAAAATGTCACCTGTAATGGGCGTTGCAGTATTTCTTGGCGTAGTCTGTCCACGTTCCAAACCTCTTGGGATAGAGGGCATCAATCTGCATAAAAAGCTGTGAAAAAAAAACACAGGAGGTGATAAATTTTCAATATAACTTCACACCAAACCAAAAGTTAATGTGAATAAGTTCACAGGTGTGAGAGAGAGGGAAACAGAGCTTTGTCTCATGTGGAAAAGACGGGCTTAATAATGAATTAGGGTCCTTGTGACACGATTGTAGGGCTGAATGATAAGAGGGAAACATGCTTTATTCAATAATATTGTTGAATGTTGAGATTTAAAAAAAAATTATTTAAAAATGTCACTTATTTAGCTTTTTAAAACATTTTATTTAGAAAAGTGAATCAAATCTAGCCTCAAACGTATTTAAAAAAACGTCATTTAATGTCCTTATATCACAGTAAAGGAAGTTTTGCTCACTCTTTCATAATATTGTTTTATTTGTATGTTTTTTCTTTACTTGTACTTTTTGGCAGTTGCCCAGGGTGGGTTGAAAAAGGGGGGCGCATGAGCATCAACTAAAAAATACATTATTTTGAGACTAAATTATGATTAGCTAAACATGTCACCATCCATAATGGCAAAACTTTCTCACATTGGTTCATGTGACAAATACAGATTTGCAAAAATACTGCCATATTTTAAAGGCAACACTTCAGAGTCAGCCATTTTGTTTACATGCCGACTTGCATAATTAGTGAATAATCTATAACCT
Source organism: Girardinus metallicus (assembly GCA_903067095.1). NCBI lineage: Eukaryota > Metazoa > Chordata > Actinopteri > Cyprinodontiformes > Poeciliidae > Girardinus > Girardinus metallicus. The sequence continues at coordinate 149,928 of CAEGAE010069770.1, read as the reverse complement.
TCAATATAATGTTAAATTGTATCCCTTATTTCCCTGTTACTTGTGTACTGAATTTTCTTCCACTTAACTTTCCATTACAGCACTCTGAAAAGCCAGATTTCAGTGAAAATCTTCCCTACGACTTTGTAGAACATTATAAACATTTATGCCCTATGCGACCATATAAATGAGCCCTTATGATGTATATTAACAGAAATAAAAAACTAAAATATATTACGTGTGAAAGGAATTTATAAAATTAATGAGACTTTTCAGTTAAATTACTGCATTTATTAGTTGTTCCAATCAGTTGATCACTTTAAAATCAACCAGGCCAAACTACATGTTGAATTTAGTCAATTAATGCTGCAGCAGAAAAATATTTTGTGATTCTTCAGCAAATCTTCAGCGGTAGACGGAGCATCTACATTCTAGTTGGCATCAGAGTCCCCAGAAAGAGTTAGAGTCTGAGCGAGCGCTCCCACACCAATTTCCAGCGTTTCTGAAATAATGACGGATAATCTTCAGCAAGTTGAGCTGAATAAGCAGCCGCAGCGCCGAGCGGCTGTTCTAAATTCAGCACTTGTTCAACAGCAGTTTCGCATTTTTCTCCCCCTCACAAAAGTTGATTTAATGGGGTGGGAGGAATGAGGGCACATCACGAACGGTGCAACATGCCCTGAGCGCTGTGCGAGCGCCATGTCAGGCCCACGGTGAGTAATGATGGCAGCGAGGAGACTGGCACCCAGGCAGGGACAGGGCTTATCGGGTTTATGCTGCGGATGATAAAATGTTATATTGGGCTCTAGTGGCACAGAGAGAGATGGTATCTAAAAACTAACCGCACCACCGCAGGCCCGTGGCGGCACAGACAGGATGGCGTTCGTCACACGCAGCCAATAATACCCCGACTGCAGACGTCTAACAAGAAGTAACTTCACTTCGCAATTAATTAGACGCTTGAATTCATCGGTTAATTATCGTCAAGTTTTTCCTAAAGAGAGTGAAATAATATTCCTGTTTCACATGAAAAATAGTCGCCAAAATCTGACGTCGGCGCTAAATATTTAATTGAGCAGCAGATTATTAACTCATTTTTATCTTTTTCTTAACAGTCAAAGATTCACTCTTTGTTAGCGTTAGCAATACTATTCCACTGAAGAAACAAATATGTTAAAGAATATTACTCAGGTGGTGGCAGCATCATGTTGTTATAAAGCTATAGAGATTCGCTGCAACATAATTTATATCTCATTAAAGCCAAAATATGTTCCTGTTTAAACAAAAAAGGTTAAAAAAAACAAACTGGATATTTGATTGTCATCTAGAGAAAACAGAGACAAAGGAAGCAGCATTACGCTTTTTTAAAGAAATCGTAATCTCGTTATTACGACATATAAAAGAATTAGATGATTGTTTTTGTCCTTTTTTCACTTATTAAAAAAACCTAAAAAGAAGTATTTAATTCAAAATAATTAATTACAAACCCATAACAACATAAACCTAGACACAAGAAGAAGCTGGAGGAAAGGGAAACATCCCATTATTAGTGAATGTTTTGCTACTCTACTGTCTTCAAGCTGGATATGGGAAAGATTTTCAATTCCCAAAGTCTTCCTTAATTTCCACACCAGCGATGATGGAATATTGCTGTAATCTACGATACACCTGCAACATAACATATATAACAATGGCATAATAAATCATTATGGAGAGTGGAACGGCTTGGCTCAGCCTCTCTCCAAACACAGTGGTCCTGTGAATAGCCCCTTCTTATTGTTTCTAAATTCAATAGTTCCACCCCTCCTCTCCCCCTCGTGCTTCTTTTATTACTTGTCTCATTTATTGCAGCGTCGTGTCTGTTCATATCGGGCTTTGTAAATGAAGTTTTTGCGACAAAGGTTATTGAAATAAGACCACAGGATCCAGAAGGATGAGTGACGCCCGAGAGAGTTAATTGGCTTTTCGAACATTAAATCAGAGCAAGTTACCATGGCAATCTACCTTTGCGCGAAGATAAATTTGAGCTGACCTAATGCTGAGTCCCATCCTGGGCATGAGAATTTCCTGTATCTGTCCACGCTGGTTTTTTATCCATCAAAAAATATAGATGTGTTTCAAGAAGTCTGCAATCTGCAGGGTCTGTTTCATCTTTTGGGTTAAAAAAAGCATGCTCCATTTAAATCTGTACTCTTCCCTCAAGAGGCATCATTAAAATTTCATTCCATCAACTCTGATTACCTCTTCCGGTCGACCCAGAGCGGGGGTACCGGTGAGCAGGATGGCCCGCTTTGCACTCTGAATGAGAGGGACGAGGATCTTGGTCCTCGCTGCGTTCCTCGATTTGAGGTAATGAGACTCGTCCACCACGACTACGGCGAACCGCTGCCTGCTCAGAGCCTCCACCAGGGGGCGTGCATCTGTGGTGAGCAGGCCGTAACCCAGCACTGTCACTTTACTGCTGCTGATATCCCTGTGGAAGCACAAACACACACACACACACACACATAGTTCATAAACAGTTAGCGACACCGAAAGCCTGATCAATACAAAAATAGGCAAATAATAAATATTATTGTTAGGTAATGCATAACAATTTATTGAAATATGGTATTTAGTTCTTGTATTTATTAGATTTGATTAATTAGGTTGTCAAACTATTTTTTTAAGCTAGCATCTAGTTAGCTTAACCAAAATATTTTATTCTTTACATAAAATTGTACAGTAATTCCCTTGTATAATTAGAAGAAAAATGGAAGACACACTGGGATAATAATAAATCTTAATGTTAGCTAGCTTAATGTAAAACTGCGGCCTTGAACTTGTCTTACCCCTGTTGCGTGATATAAAACAAAATGAGCCTCTCATTTCTTACTGAAAAATAAAATTAAACTAATTGAACATTTAAAAAGGCATATCTTTAAATGTTTTATGTATAAATAATAGTAAATACAAAAAACAAAGCAATCACTTAAATTATTAATTAAGACAGACAAAAATATAATATCAATTCAACACAAGATGGATGCTTTGCTAGCAGAGCGGTAGCTGCTAGTCTGGGGGCTAAAAGAAGATTTAGAGTTAATTATATGTCATAAAATGCAGTTTACACAATTAATTTAGATTTACAGTTGTCTTAATTTACAAAAACGGTAATGGAGAAGACTAAAAAAACTATAAAACTTCTTAAATGTTGAAGGTTTTCTACTTTAACCTCAGCATTTAGCTACAAGGCGGCGTTTTCCTCAAGGTAATTTGCACTTTACGAAAAAGAATACTGCTTTTGACATTAATGACATTGAGCATTTATGTTTCATTGAAATGTTGCTATTTAAGAAAATGCCTGCAACCTTTAATCCCCCTCCAACTCAAACGATGTAACAAAAACAGTTGTAACGAAGTGCTTAGCTACTGACTTCTTCAGGCAAACTTTTCGTACATCCCTTCTTTAGCTCTTCAAACATGATTTATTACAATTTCAGTTTTTTTCTTCATCCAAACTCATATGCTATGCAATGTAAACACAGAGGCACTGTCTCAGGTAAACAAACAAACACACAGGTGACTTTCAGCAGCATAAAAATCAGCGATGATCTGAAATAAATCATGAAGGCTCCATGCATCTGGAAGGCTTTAATTCTTTCACTTCGCCGCATGTTTCTGAGCCGAAACGCCGGAATAAGACGCCACTGATGTTCTACAAAAGCACAAGTCAGTCAAAGCACCACGTTAGGGGAAGCTGCATAATTTTTTTTTTCTTCTTGCCTCCGCGTTCAGTCATTAACACATCCAGTTCAAGGACACATTTTCCCCAGAAGGCGTTCACAACCTCTTTGCACCTCATCTGTGATGTGAGGTGGGGAGTCCCCCCTCACTGCCTCCCCCACCTCCACCCCTCCAAGTGACAAATATAGAAACTTTGTATCATTCAAAAACTTCAAAACGCAGGAAGAACAAGGGGAAAGTTGAGATGATAAGAGAGACATGTTTCCATGCAAAAAAATACAAAAAAACCCCATCAGTCCACAATGCAAACCTGAATAAACAGTCATGGAAATGAGGGCCGTTTCCCAAGGACAGCATTTTTTCACTCCTCCAGGAAAACTTTCAGCTCTTGTTCAATATTGCAGGCGTCGCCTTGACATGATTTGTCTGTCAGTGCTGTCAAGAATTGGCCCCTGCTGGCTCCTGACATAGAGGGACACTCCGAGATTAATTTATCGGCCCCACCTCCGCTGTCCATCACGCCGCCTCGGTTCCCCAAAAACGTTTGCGGTATATATTTTTTTTAATCTTTATTACATCTCTTTAGGGTAAATTATTACTGCTTGCAAGAGCTGAAGCAGAACATATCATATCAACAGTCAGCAGGCAGACTGTTATAAGGGCAACCTTCCCTTAAGCTCAAATAATAGCTGTAACCTTTCACTTTCATAAGGAATATCTGGAACACTTATGAGACTGTGCACCCTGCTGCCCTGCATGGGTGTGTTCACCGCCTCTCATTTCACATTTAAGACATGCTGCAACCACAAACTTCAATATATTTTCTTTGTATTTTATGAGAGAGGAAAAAACAAGGCGTGAAGTGGAAGTAAAGAGCGTGATTTTCAAGATTATTTACAAATAAAAAACTGAAAAGTGTCTTTTCATCAGCATATGTGTCAAACTCAAGGCTCGTGGGCCAAATCCGGCCCGCCGTAACTTTTTATGTGACCCTCTATTCTAGACTAAACACTAAATCTGTTTAAATATTATATTACCAATCAAATCAAGCAGCTTTTAACTGTTTACTGACAAATTATATCAATCAGTCCCTCCAGTTTCTTGAGAATTATTTTGGTAATTCACGGAAAATCAACAAATCCCTGCACTTTTTTGCGCTAGTACATAATTGTGAGTCAAAAATAGTCAAAAACTTTCTTACTTTTACTAAACAGCTGCCTCAGCCTTAATTTATGTCAGATTATAATCCATGATTTATACCGGGGGTGTCAAACTCCTTTTGGTTTGGGCCAAATCAAAATCCTAAATCCTCTTAAAGGGCCGGTTGTGCCAGAATGTATTTATAAAGTTCACAAACTGTTAAAATATCAATGAATCCTTAAAATTAAATAATATTATTGACTATCTTTTCAGTCCCTCCAGGATTTTGTGATGCTTTTCAATTTTTTGCAACAAAAATTGTGTTTGTGGTACTAATTAGGAAATATTTGCGCTTATTTATGACAGTAAATGTGACCTTTTATAACTCGCTTTACAGTAGGAAAGTTTTTGACAACTTTTGAGAAAAATCTGCAATAAACTCCCAATTATGTACTAGTGCAAAAAAGCGTGGGGATTTGTTGAGTTTGCGTGAATTTCCACAATAATTCTCAAGAAGCTGACTAAAAAGTCGCATTTACCATCATAAATAAGTGCAAATATTTCCAAATTAGTACCACAAACACTGATTTTTATTTCAAAATAATTACAAAAAAATCAAAAACAATCACGAACTTCTGGAGTGTCTGAAAAGATGTTCAATAATGCTTAGTTTATTGATATTTTAACAGTTGGTGAACAGGTTTTATCAATACATTCTGGCACAACCGGCCCTTTAAGAGCTTCCATGAAAACAAATTGTTCATGTTTGAGGTTGTAAATGGACAACAACCAGGGGTTGAAGTTAATTTAGTTAGATTTTGTCTACATAGTACATTTAATAATGTTAGAAATTCTTCTATCAGTACATTAATGTCAATATTCCTGTAAAAGAAATGACTTTCGGTCAGTTTTTATCAATACAATCACAGTATATTTATGACATCAATGGGCTCAACTCCAAGAAAGGGTATAGTAATATAGGAATAAATGATTACTAAGAGGATGGATTTTAATTTAGATAGAGTAGAAAACATCATAAACATACAATAAATTAAACTGAGGGTTTTCAGGAGCTATAAGTGACTGATAATCCAGACAAAGGCATCCTGAATGTGACACTGCTGCTGCTCTGAGTGACGCAGCAGAATACAGAAGTTGCCGGTTTGCTGCAGAAAACCCAGTAATTAAAATTCACTCCAGGAACACAAAGTACCGTCGACCTTTACTCCTACCTGTGAGGAAGAGTGCGTCTTAATCCACAGCCTCTCTGATCGCCTTGGTTTTAATTTAATGTCTTGTTGTTGAGTTTCTTAAATTCATGCATGAAAGTGTTCTCAAACACCATAATAATATCAGAGGGACGAAATTAAATTAGCTTGTAAAAGTTTTACTTTTATATCAGCAATGCAAAAACGCAAAATCTTACCAAGTATTTTTGAGTTTTTAGTGCAAATATCTTATTACACTTAAAATAAGAAAAAAACTAACTTAAAGTAAGTTTTATTTAGTAAATAATTACTTAAAATTTATGAAAAAGTTTTAGTTTCATTGGCAAATAAATTAATTTATAACATGGGAAAAAGGTCTTGTTATATGACAAATAATCTTCAATCTGCTTCCAGGTATTAAATGAAAAAGAAGCTCTGGGATGGAGATAAATGCATTAATATTCATGAAAAAGTTGCTGTGTGTGCTTATGTTAATTTGACAAAGCAACGCACCGAGATTCATTGAGATGCACCTTCAGATGCATGGAGCCATTAACATTCATTAATCATTCACACCTCTAATACTCATCAGGTGGCTTGTGACACAAAATGTAATTTAATTAAAGATGCAGCCTAAAGCATAACAGAACAGAAACCGCCGGCTTTGATTCTTCCCGTGGATTTCTGCAGAGGAAACAGAGTGGAAGGACGACCTAGACCAGTTTGATTCTGTTTAAACATTAAGACTGCTTAAATTTTATGTTTTCAATCAATTTAATGCAGTTTTTATCTGTTTACTGCCAGATTATATCAATCAGTCCCTCCAGTTTCTTGAGAACTATCGTGGAATTTCACACAAAAATCTACAAATCGGCGCACTTTTTTTGCAGATTTTTCTCAAAAATTGTCAAAAACTTTCTTACTTGTACTAAACAGCTGCCTGGGGATTAATTGATGTCAGATTTTAAACCAAGATTTATAGAACGAGTAATAAAAAGTCTCATTTACCATCATAAATAAGCGCAAATATTTCCAAATTAGTACCACAAATGCTTTGATTTTTATTGCCGAAAATCGAAAAGAATCACAAAATCCTGGAGGGACTGAAAAGATATTCAATAATATTATTTAATTTTAAGAATTCATCAATATTTTTAACAGTTTAACAGGTTTTATCAATACATTCTGGCACAACTGGCCCTATAAGAGCATTTATGATCTTGATTCGGCCCAAAACAAAAATGAGTTGACCTACATGGTGTGGCTCTTGCTCTCCACCAAGCTGACGTCTCCAGGCTGCAGCTCTGGGATCCACCTCTCCAGCTCCTCGATCCAGGGATATTTGAGAGAAGAGGGCACCACCACCAGGAGGGGCCACTCCGCTCTGTAAGCGCACGCTACTGCGATGGCCTGGACAGTCTTCCCCAAACCCATCTGGAGAAGAGAAAACAAGTCAATCGCAAAGGGAAGCCCTCGGCGGCAAATTGCATGTGACGGCTGAGCTCATGTGAGGCCCAGGAGTAATAAGGTCTCACAATGATTCTAGTGTCAAAAGCGATTAGGCACGTGGGACTGCAGCAGAGAGCTGACAAACTCATCTGGAAGGCTGCAGGTTCATTTTTTGGGGGGGTGGGAAAGTAGATTTTCCAAACAACAGTGGTGCACTTACCTCATCGGCAATCATACATCTGAAAAACAAAGGAAACAGAGAGGCTAAATTAGTCTGGCTTTAATAATTTACAGTCTGTGTAGCGTGAGGGTTCTGCGATCCAATAGGACCGCCTGTCTGGTTTGCCTCTTCTCTTGGATGTACCACAAATCTGTCACTAGTAATTTGGGTCTGTGCTGCTATGCTACTTAAGCTTGAGTGCCATTCAATATTTATACCACTTCTTCAACTGGATAATTCTGTGTTTTTAAGGAGAGCGTCTTCTTTTTGATTTTATTTAACTCATTTCTGATTTATTATAGGAAAACATTTTCATAATTCTGTTTAAATAAGCAGTATATATCTGTAAAAAAATACTTGCGTAAATCATTATTTAATCTCTCAGTTTGTGATCAAAACACAGCAAAGGTTACAAGAATCACACAAAGTAATAAAAAAAACATTACAGACGACAAAAACTTATGCAAGCCAAAAAAATGTCTGGATTTTCAGAGTTTCCATATCTGCATTACACTGGAAATTAGTTTGTAGAAGGAAAGTAATCCGTGGTTTCAACCATTTTATAAAAAAAAAAAAAAAGCTCAGATAGTTTGGATGGAGAGTTTTAATTTGTAAGATTTAATGTTTTGTAATGGATTTATGTCTGAACTTTAAGTAAAATATTCCTTTTTACTTACATACTAACTAACGGCTTCACTATAGGGGTGCAAACAATCAGTCACCTTACAATTAATTGTCTATTAGATTAAAATTAGTTCCAATCGATTAGCTAATAATGTCATCTTAAACCTTCTTTTAGCTTTGAAGTTTGGCCTCCATCCAGCAGAGGGCGCTGGTGGTTGTCCTTAAGCACTCAGTTAATACAGAAATAAAGATGGTGCGGCCATACCAGAAAGAGAAACAGTCCAAACAGAGTTCAATATATAAACACTAAACAAACTCCTTAAGTTTCACCTTAATGCCAGGATTAAGTATTTCACATATTTTATTATTTTTATCTTTCATTTTTCTATTGAGCAACCTAAGAGGTTCCTGTTTTGTTCTATTTTATAAATATATCTAAGCTTAATGTGAGAAAACTAACATTTTCTGTTAATTCAGTCAGTATTTAATACAGCTGACGCAAAAATTTTTACAATTTAAGGATTTTGTAGCTCTTAATGTTGCTACATGAGAATGTTTTTAAGAAAATGGACTCAATCATCGATAAGTTGCATCCTTGCTTCACTCTGTCATAACTTCACCTCACTTTTACTCGGTCAAACAGTCACCGATTTCTTCACTGCCAGTTTTCTTTCCTCCTACATGAAGGGCTGAAAGTTAAAGAGGATGTTTGTGATCCAATGTAGTTGAGCGGCCATTAAACTGCCAAGCAGAACACTATGAAGAACAATGAAAGCGCGACACGGTCATCAGCTGAAGTCGTCCCTGTGGAAAATATGCAGCGCAGATCAACCTCTGCTTCTTTGTCCAGTGGGCCTGAGCCCATTGTTATGACCTTCCTTTTTATTTTTTTTTCCTCCATAAACGCTTCCAACATTGTGTCACCAGCAGTGGTGCAACAGAGCACCTCTGAATACCTCAGACTGAATCGCTCATTATTCTCTCTCGTCCTCCTCCTCGTCTTCCTCCTCCCATCTCCGCCCCATTTCTCTCTTTCAGCTGAGGAACATGATTAATGTGCACCTTGCCACTGGTGGTTTTTCTAATTGCCAACACACTGGCTCAGTCAGCGCAATGCACAAACACACACACGAGCACGCGCGCACACACTCCAGCTCCTGTATGTGTGTGAAAAGTGCATACAAAAGGCATATAAAGTGGAAACACACAGTGATACCAACTCTTCCGAGGCGGCACATAGATATATGTAGCTGCGCGCACACTCCCACACACAACCCCGGGAGGGAGTGTGGCTGGGGCAGGTGCTTGCCATTTCTCAACACATTAATCATCCTCCTTTAAATAACCTGAGTGTCGTCTTGACGGTTTGAGACTGCGAGCGCACTGTGTAGCTGTTGCCTGACGACGGCACGCGCCCCGTCGCAGCATCTTTCTAATGTTATCTCCGAAACCCACGAGCCCCAAAGTGTCAGGAAATGGGCTCCGCTGCCTCCCAAGCTGGCCGCTCTGATTTGATGGCTCTGACCTCTAAGCGGTGATGTGTTGTGCGGACCCATCTCTAACCCCAATTTTCCAGCCAAGGTAAAAAAAAAAAAAGAAAAAAAAAAAGGCTCTTCTCTGGAGGACCGGACCTGCGGTGATCTCTGCCGAGTGTGGGATGCCGTACAAAAGGCTGACTCCGTGTTTGGACCCACTCGGATATCGCAAGCGTTCAGGGTTCAGAGTGAAGTCCATACACTGGATTCAAAAAGATCTGAGGAGAAAACCCTACAGGGTTGTAATGGTGTGTAAAAAAAAAGTTGGTTATTGTGCTCCGAAACTCATTAGCTGCATCTTCCTTTCTTCATACTCTAAGGCAACATTTTCTCAAGTTTCCCGCTTGTTTAACTTTAATAAGATTGATATTTACATAAAGTACATTCTTAGATTATGCTTCAAGCTATTCGCAGACAACAGAAACACAGTAGGCATCTAAAAAAAGATTATATTACATCAGTGGTGACCTGCTAACATTGAAGATATGTTGTTTTTTTGTTTTTTTTACATTGTAAGGAAATGCAGTTATGATACTCCAATGTACAAAATCTATCCATTAGAGCCAATTTTGTTTGACAAAAATGTCCTTTCTGCAACCAGAAACCATATTTGGGCAAAAAGGCGGGGCTGATTTGATAAATATGTTGTTAATGTAAAGAGAAAAATTGCTTTACAGTGGAGATCTACTCCAAAATATCACTTGTTCAATAATCGGAGTAAATTAATCTAGCTACATGAGTCAGAAAGAAATGAAAAAGAGATCTGCTTGTGTTATAATCGAGCTTTAAGTACCCATCCTCAAGCGTTACCTTCCTCTTCATCGCTGCAGATGTAACAATACGGTTGCATAATGGTCTTGATGCATTGTGTAAATGTTTAATCTTACATCTTGTTCTTTTGTTTTTACCACAGTACATTAAAGAACTTAAAGGCTCAGTAACGATGAATTCACTTGAGAAATACATATTTCTACATATGCTAAGTGAACATATTTTTCTAACTCTCTTTTTTTTTTTTTGCGATATGCATTAAGTGCCTCTAAATAAAATAATTCTTCTCTCTAATGCACAATACGGGCCCAGTAGGCTCTAGCATTTATTTATGATGTGTAGCTTCTCTATAAACCTCTTCTTAATGTCCTGGATGGATACTGTCCAAATATTGTTAGCTTGCCTATTAAGGCTTCGGGTAATTTATGGTGAGTGAAATTTTTCATGCTGTTTAACAGAATCCATCTCCTGCTGTCTACACAAGACCAAAAAAATCCTATTATAATAAAAAAGCCATTACAAGTTTCATGCCTTATTAGGAAGGAATGAAATTTAGTGTTAGGAAAGTAAATACTGTAAGTGAGGCACCTTGAGAATATAATAGAGATGTTTTCCTATTTACAATATTAGAGCGATTCTACTGCTGGTGATAAATGACCCAGATTACAGCTAAGATGTTCTACAAATGAAACCAACTCTTGAAATGGATAATGTAATAATAAAGTGTTTCAGGAGGTTGAGTTTATGTTTTCACCATAATGTCTATTACAGAACATCAAACTTAACACATCAACTCAAAACATGGAGCAAGGAAGGAGGTATTAGTGTGCCTTTATTGGTTAAGATCCCCAAAATTTAGTTTTTATCTCTATTATTCCATTTACCTAAAGTCGTCTTTATCTCTATTATTCCATTTACCTAAAGTCGTCTTGCACCGGTTTGATCTGGCATTTGTTTCGTATTTCATTAAATCAAACGTTTCTTTCAAAAAAGAGATGCTGCTCCTTTGCCTTTGTTATTGTATATGTAGAATTTATTGAGTTTGGAGAAAAAAATTTATTTATTTAATTTGAAAAACAGTAACTTGTAGCTTCCTGTTGAATCTTTGCTTTAAATAATTGACAAAAAATGTATTAGAATGAAGATTAATATATATGAAATACACAACTTTTCAAATCTTGAAAAGTTTTAGTTTTTCTTCATGTCCGTGTCTTCAAATCCAAATTTCTGCTATGTTATTGAATTAGCTAATTTATTTGTTTGCTGTTTTTGTCCTGTTGTTTTGTGTTAATGCGTCGGTTCATGTCCAACATCTGACATCTTCTGGTGTCTTTTGAATTAAGCCTCCAAAAAGAGGCAAATGTACATATCAGCTGTGATACATATGACAGAATATTTAAAAGAAGAACAGTTTCTCATGTAAATATTGCCAAATCACTCAAAATTAAAGAAATCTGGACCGATGTTTTGGTGCACCTATACTTGAGTTACAGCTCTCATAGGGAAACTAGAAATAGAAAAAAAGTCTGCAGATTTAAGATCAGAAAACAGCCTCAAATTTTGTTTTGGCACATCTTTACAAGACAAAAAATGTTTGTAGATGAAAGGAAAATAGCTTTACCCAATAATTAAGCATTTTTTATTATCAATCATGTAAAAAAAAGTAAAAATTCAGAATGAATTGTTAAAAATACTAAGGAAAACAGATCTTTGTATAATCTTTTTTTTGAAGGATGAAGATATTAATATAACGCCATACCTAAAAGGTCTACAGAAGCTATTTGTTTTTATTATCATCTACATTTTTTCACCAACCTGTATTTAAATTACAAGTTGGTGATAACTTAGCATTTGTAGAAATACATATTTACAATTTATTGCTCCTTCTGTTCCTAAGAGCCTCCTTAGCCTAAAGGACTGGAATGGGAAGCTCAATACAGATTTAATGTTAGGAATAATATTTCATATGATACCACAAATTTGATGCAAACGAAAAGTATCGATCTATCACCAAATTAGCAACTTCACCCCTACTCAACAGAAGAGCAGCTTAGAAATATGCTTCATCAAATATCTGGCTTCAAGCTAAGTCAGAAAAAAACCCCACACATTTTAATGGATTGTTTTAGTATCAAACTTCGTTTCAACTTTTTCAAACAATTCAATCAACAACTGCTTTGTTTTTTTTTTATTGTCGCGCAGAGCCACATATTTTACACATTCCAGCCGTTTATCTCCATAAAACTCACTCGCCCTCCCACACAAGCCGATCCAACAGGATCTGCAAGTATTTTGAATCTGCGACAACATTTTGATGTTTTGCTTTGGTACACTTGAAGCTCTCTGGATGTGGAGAGAGACACAATGGCTGCGAGAGAAAAAAAAATCCACCCACGGATCCTCCTACGCTCCTATCTTACATCAGTATATGATGTGCAGTGCATTTCAGGAGCTATTTTATGACAGGCTGCCATTTATTTCTCAGCTGTCAGCTTGTCATGTCTACTGTACCTTCATTCAGGTAGTGATATCCTATATTTTCAAGAAATCTTCTAACCTCTCCCTTCTTAAAAACTAAGCAATTTTACAGCTCCACTAAATTGTTGTGGGTTTGGTATAAATATGCTCCTCTGCAAGAAATTCTGCTGATCATCAGCTTTAGTTTTCGCCTCTGTATGAAGATAGTGAAGCGGTCACACTTCTGTTATTAACTTAATTGCTGTCCTTCTAGTTAAAATCAGTCAATTCAGCTTTATTGATGCAGCACACCTCAAAAACAAACATTAAAAAAGCTATTTTTAATACAGATAAAAATCGGATACCATCGTCTAATTATTAATTATGTTTAGATGAAGCACTGTACCTTCTAAGACAATATCTATTTGTTCCCTGCAGTCACACTAATGCCAATCGAGCAAGGTAGCTGTCTACACTGTGCAGAGAGCAAATTGACCCCTGACCCGTCCGTGCCAGAAAGCGCAGCCTTCCAGTGTTCCTAAATCAATACGGCTGCTCAACGCCAGCAGCATCCCTCGGTAGGTTGACCCTCCGCCCAACTGGAGCGGAGGATGAAATGAACAAGTCCTGCTGTGGTAGTGCAGCTTATGCTGAACGCAGAAAAACACTGAGAACCTGAACGCTGAGGCTCATTTTGCAAACAAAGTGAGGACTTGTTCGAGCATTATGTAACTGTATTTTGAATAGTAACTATGCTCCCTAACTAACTGTTCTGAAGAATCCAGAGGATGAAGTCGCTCACCGTCCGTTTTTAGACAGAGCGAACTCCACTCCCTCCCTCTGAAAAGGCATCAGGCGCTGCAGAAGCTTGGGAGGAAGTCCTGACAGTTGCTGCGGCCATCTTGTGTCACAGTCAGATTTCTGTGGGTCACTCTCATCCATTACTGGCAGCAGGATGGGATTTAAAATCTAGAAAATACAAGCAGAGTAATTTCAATGTCAGACAAAGTTAACCTGAGTAATTACATAATGCAGTTTTTAAATCATAATTTCATTTATTAGAGAGGGGAAAAAAAAGCTTTCCAAACTAACATGTAACTAATAAACAAGATTTAATATCTTGTTACATCAGATATTAAATCTGATTAATCACATATTGGTATCGCTGAGTATGATTTCAGTACCAGGTTTTGAGGTGAACTTAAATCAAATTGTGATCCTTAGGCACAAGTAAAGACATTGTAGCAACTATTTCTAAATATTCAATGGTACAAGTCTTGAATTATTTCAATAATTACAATAAATTTCTGACTAATTTATATTATAAATTTCAGGACTGGGCAACTGCAGGAACTAACATAAATCTCACTTCAGACAAAATCTAAACTATTCTTTTTACTACTGAGTCATGTCAAATGTGATCAAGATTTAGACAAAATGCACAGGCCAAAATCAGCTGTACATATTGAAATTAGGTCTGCAATTTAAAAAAAAAAAGTCAATATATCACTTCAGGACCCGACAGCTGATTTTTCACGACTCAAAAGCGGCACCCGATCCCACGATTGGGAACCACCCGGCGTCTTATTCAAAGCGTCTAACCATGAACTGTGGTTTGTTAACGTCAATAAATGCGTAACAAATAAAAATACCAACTTAGAAGCCACGCAATAATTTCTTTTTAGAGTTCCAGATTTTGTACTGCATATTTTTGTTTACATATATTTAGTTCTGCAAGATAAGACGAGCTCTAAAAGATTCCTAAGTGGTGGTTTACAAGCAACTTTTCGATTACATAACTTACCAGGCTGAAGACAACATTATTGGCTTTCTCGTTTAAATAATAAAAAATCGCTGCAATCAATGTGTGGACTCAAGCGAAACAGTTTCGCGGCAGCTTCAACTCACACTCCGTCTACGTCACTGCCGTCGTAAAGCATCTTCTTACGACACAGCTCAACTGAAAACTGTAAGCAACTTCCATTCACTTTTTAAAAAAATGCGAAACAAGTGACGGCATTTAAAAATAAATAAATAAGAAAAGATACGTGCACTCCACGCTTGCTACCATACTGTAAGTGAGCAAAAAACAAAAACAAAAAAAAAAACAAGACTTGTTTTACGGCAAGACGTGACATATTTTGAACACCGTGCGTGTGCAGCGTGAGGAACTGACGCACAGGCAGCTTGCTGGCCGCTGGATCCTCCTTTACTCCGCCACAAACAGTAGCTACTTCACCATCGGTAGGGAACAACGGCTGCTTCACCGAGTGTAAACCAAAGCGGGTAAGGCAACGTTAAAAGATACCTACAGCATCCCGCCACACACTTTAGTTGTTAATAATGATACCTTTATGGTTTGAGTCCTGAAACCGGAGCTAGTTAGCAAGCAGCAGGTCTGGTGTGTGCTGTGTGACAGCTCAGGGCGCCGGTGTTTGGCCGTTAGCACGTCGCGGTGCCAGGTAAGGATCGTTAGCTTAGCCCAGACATCCACCAAAGCCAAAATGGTGCACGCTGTTCATGAAAGAAACACCTCGAAACTAAAACTGCACACGTGTCCAAAACGGTGATAAATTATATTGACATTCCTTCTGGAAAACCAAACAGCAGTTATGAAGTATTATATTATATTTCAGCAACTTTTAGGCCTGCTTCGACTCCCTCCTTAGTTGCTGCATCGCTGTTTGAGTCCGTTTCAGAAATATGTCTGTAATAAACCTTCCTAGCTGCTTGGACAGATGCTACATTCCCCGAAATGTTGTCACACATCTATTTAAGGAATTAAAACCCCATACAAATCTGTGTTTCTTTTCACTTGTTCAGGACAGAGAGAAAATTTAATAGTCATGTGTTTTAATGGAGGTTGGTGGTGTTGAACTTGTTGTTTTGGGTCAGCCTTTCTGTGTAGCATGACAGCAGTAATTGACTGCTTAACTTAATTAGAAAGTGAGCGTTAACAACTTGTTTTTTTTGCACAGGTGAAGGTACCAGAAATATAACCTAGAGGGACTACCAAATGCAGATAGGGGTGTAGGTATTGGCCAGTAAAAATAACAAACAAAAATGATTTCCTGTATTAAGTTTTGTGTGTTGTACTGTAATGGTGGTGTTTGTTGTTTTGGTTTGAATATGTAAAATATTACAGAATTAACCTTCTTTCAGCCATCTGACTGGTAGTGTGCAGCAACAGTTCAGGGAGGAGTATTGCTGAACTTTTCTTAGAAACCAGAACCTTTTAGAACCAGAGATTCTGTTGAAATCAAATTATAAACAACAATTCTAGTTTTTTTTTTTATAAAAGCACAAAAAACCATTACTACTGCTAAGCTGTTACTATTTTTGGGAAAAGCTCCTGAAAAGCAACCTTTGGTTTCTTCCAGTGTATTATAAGCCTGGTTGCCTGCCAGGCTTTATTTCTGCCCCCACCAGGCTTAACATTGTTTATCTTACAATAGCACATAATTATCAAGTTATATTTTCAAATTTCCTGTCAACTTTAAACATTTTTTAACTCAAAATCACAATGAATGATTGCCCTACCTACCAAACCACCGAGCTTAGCAAGTTTTCTGGGGGAAACCTTGCAACCTACAGAAGCTTATTTGCTCACATTTGAATTTAGAAGTGAACCAGAGTTTGGAGTTAGTCGTATCAGTAAGTTAAAAAAATAAGACGCGTTAGTACAGCTTCATTACGGACATCATCTTAATGTTGGCCGGTAAAAGGTGGCTTAAAGTGAATCTTTATCCTCTTCATGGGCCATAAATCAAAAATCTCATAACCCAAATTTATACTTGCTTAAAAAGGAAGCTATAATTCCTATCAAGCAGATGCACCAACCCTGATAATTATTGCCTCATTGAGTTTGCAGAAATTGACAGAGACTGCAATAAGAGCCCAAGAGTTGCCACCAATGAGGCTAAGCGTCATGATGGGATCATTTTTATTGCACCACCAGCACTGTATATAACATTCACTGAAGATATTTTAGCACAAGTGGCATCAATATAAGCAATTATCCCACCCATGTTGAGTGCACTATTAAAATGTGCTAAATCATAGCTCAAATGGCCTCCTGTGATTGTGTGCAATCTGTAGAACAGCCCCTCCTAAAGCTTGAAATAAATGCTAATAATCGCTTGCCCCAACAGCTTCGCCCTGTGGCTGCCCGACCCGTTGCCGCCGCGGCTCGGTTGACCACTCATTCCGCAGGTTAGAGCGACTTTACCGTTGATGACATTATCAGATATTGAGGTTGAGGTTGCCGTGTAATAGCTTTCACCAAAGATGTGGCCCCTGATGACTAAATTATTCATCGCCTCCCTTGGAGGAAAGGGGTGGGGGCATATCTCTTGGCTCTGATATTTGGTTGTGTGAGGGAGCTAGGCCCATTAAATAATTCATCCGCCTGTCCATAAATTGTTTGTCCAATTGCTGACCTTTTCACAGGATTAAGAAAGCCCAATAATAAATTCTTCCGAGACCTGGCATAACGAAAGGTACAATTACGAGGCAGGGTCGGATCGGATCGTTTGTCGCAGCCTGGATGTCGGTTGCTAAGTGACAGCAGGAACTTTTTCCGCCCACTGTGTTTCGCCGTTAAAGTCGGCGCGGCTGAAAGGGACGAAAACAATCACATCACGGCAGTCTAGACTTGGACCTGTTTGTGACTTGCCGCGTCTTTGACAGCTTGTCAGTAAGTCGCCGACATGAGAGCTTTGGGAAGTGGAGCTGCCGTCGCCGCTACGCATATTAGCTCTTTCCCACACAATAACCAATTGGCTTTCTTTTAATTCTGCTATATTTAAATGTAGATTTAGAGGAAATGCGGAGGTGTTGCATTTCAGGTGTTGGCTGTCTGAGTGTGGAAAAGCAGGGTGCCAGCTTTAATGGGAAGGTAGCCCATGGAACAGCTCGGCCGCACAGCAGCCAACGCCTCCCCATCGACTCTCCACCTGGTCGTGGCACACCTAGCTGGCTCGCTACATCTCCTTGTCCTTTTTGCTTTCTCGTTGCCTCTTTTTCTCCACCTGCCTCGCTCTCCTCCCACCCTGACGGTTTCTCCCTTCTTCTTCCTCTCAGTCTCCTTCAATCCATCCCATGTCCCCGGCTGGCCTCTCCTCCACCTCCTTTCTCTGCCTCCCGCCCCATCCTAAAGCAGAGTAGCTAATGAAGAGCCCCATTTAGCTAGCGACTTTGGTTCAGTCGGCGCTCCGTATCGCCGGCCGGCCCTCGGCTACAGCGACTGGCTGCTGGCGCTCTGACATCACACGGGCCAGCTGTTGATTTGGCTCTGTCTCCAAGGCTGGCTGGCTTGATGGGTTGTGGCAGGTAGACTTGTGCTCTTCCTCCCTCCCTCCATCCCTCCCTGCTCTCTCTCTTTGTGACACCCACTCCTCCCCTCGTCGTCTCCCACTACACTCTCCTCTCCTCCGTCTTCCGCTCGCACTCAGTCGAGAAGGAGTGCAGGAGGCAGCAGGCGGCTGGGAGGCGACTCCAGCCTCCTCTCCAGCAGATTGCGCCTCCCGTACGATGGAAACTAAACGGTTGCACGGCAGACGGGATGGAGGGCAGAGCTGCCGGGCACGCAGGTATGACCTGCCAGCCTCAGATATTGACCTTGCATGCTTTACTTGACGCAAACATTTCTGTTTCATCCTTCTTCCTGCCAACTTCCAAGTTTTTGCAGAAAATTGATTTCGATCGGCTTTATAAGTTGCTGGTTTGTGCAAAGAGTGAAGCGTTGGTGTTGTGGTGTTTTGTGTTTTTATTCACTCTGGCGTGTTGAAATCTCTTGGCTAGTTTGCAAGCGGGTGCATCTGCTTTCCATTAGCAGGATAATTAACCAAGATCAGCAAATAAGAGGCTTCGCTCTGCATTGTTCCGCAGCCAAGCTCATCCTCGTGTCTCCTCTGGTTTTCCCATGTTTGTTCTGCAGGTGTTGTCTGCAAATTGACTTTTAATGACTCTCTCTTCCCGTCTCCGAAGAGCTTTGTGGGGTTAAAAACTGCTAGACTTGCATGTCAGGTTTTTTTTTTTTTCTGTTTATTGTCTCTGCTCTAATTGCCCAGATTGATATTCCCTGGAAGCTCTGTTATGGGATAGATAATGGATTACCTACATGCTCTGCTGTGGATTTAATTTATTAGGGCTGCCTGCACCTCTGCTGCAAGATGCAACCTGAAGGCAGAGCGAGCAACACAATTAGGGGCTCATTTGTGCCCGTTTCTCCCCCCCGTATTACGAGTAAGTTTCCTTTTGCCTGAGTCGTTCTGAAACTGAAGAGAGCAGAGTATGAAAGTGATATCATTTCCCCGGCTCTACCCTAATCGTTTCTCCCCAGTTGGCGCTTTTCCTTTGCGTTGCAATTAGCAGAAATGGTCGGAAAATGGGAGATTAGTTACTCAGTTAGGCAAAACGCTGAAATCAATTTTATTGCAGCGCCACGTCTGCGAACCGGCATTAGGAAGCTAATTAACTGTGTATTTGAGCCCTGATTTTATTAGTCTTGGTCTCCGTCATGCAATCTGCAGAAGCAACGTTACTCTGAAAATCTTTTTTTGTTGTTGTTGTTTTTTTGTTGTGGTTTTTGATGCCCACCAGTGTAGCGGTCAGCGATCAGACCTGGTCAGTTTTCAATTGAGCTGTTCTGATCGGCGAATCTTTTCTGTTGGTTAAATGCATCAAAAAGAAGAAAATCCACCTTTTTTTGTTTATGAATGCATAAGTAAACTTTTTGAGTCGAATAGAAATCAGAAAAGAGTTAAGGACTTAAATTGATTTAATGTACTTCATTTTTTCTATTATTCAGAACTGCTGCTTTTATCAAAGGATATTTTTCCTATTTATTTTATGCTTTCATACAAAAGAGTCCTGAGAATCAGCTGATGAAACCTCAGAAATCCTGAAATCAGTATCAGCTAGAGGAACTCCTGATTGGTCCGTCTGTACTTTTAAAGGGGCCGTTTATGAAAAATTTAAGGTTTTTCTTTGTTAGATTACTGGTGGTTGAATGTCAAGTTTGTTTAAAAAGTCGCTTGTTGTTTCTCAGGCCAATCTACTGAATCAATCTCCTCCTGTTGAGTTATTTTCCAGTGCTTCCCTCCCTTATTTTTTGTCCTTGTCTTTATCACGCCCGGCTGTTTTGCTCACAAAGGTTAAGGCTCACTCCTTTCTGCCCTCCTGTTCTTTCTTTTATCAACTCACCTTTTCGCTCTCCGCTGAGAATAGAACCAGGGCAGATAGAGGAAGTGTATCGAGGGTCCTCCAGCTCAAGCGGAGCTGGTTATCGCCTCCAATCCATGCATAGCTGAGCAGAAAAGAGCAGGGAGAAGCGGAGGTGTGGGAGGGAAAGGTCAGCTCTTAGAGGAGAGAGAGAGATGTGCGATGGGGAAGGAAAATAAGTAGTGGAGTGTGCAAGAGGCTCTTGAGCTCCTCAGAGTGATGGAGAAATTTCTCACTAGTTTGTTGTTGAACAGGAGAGCCCTGGTGTTTGATTAATTTAGCTGCACTCGCACCAATTTGCAAACCAAATTTGACCCTGACGCTGCGCGGCAGCCAGACCCACCGCTTCTTGGGCATGATTTCTCTCCTTTCAGATCGCAATTAATCATTTCCAGATTGGCTGCATCGTGCGTATTTGCATTTCAATGCAGTCACGAATGTGTGCCGCGTGTTTAACTGGATGGCAGAGTTTTTGACGCATCTCGGTGTGCTTGAGGCTGCCGGCATGACGCCGAGCGGTGCCTCTTTAAGGGCGCCGCACTCTGCGGTGATTTTAATACCAATGAGCCACTCCCTGTCAGCCCCAGCACAATGCCAGACGCCGCTGTGGCAGGCAGCGCGCCTCTGCTACAAGTTCACCGCCGCGTGAGATTGTGAGGAAGCTTTTGCAGCGCGAGAGGTTGTTGGGAGCTGTTGATCTCCTGTCAAACGGGGGGAGATGCTTCCCTGCTTCCTTGTCTTGTGTGTCAAAACATTTTTTTTTTTTTTTTAACAAGGGGATTGGGGTGCATTATTAACCACATACACACACAAAGAGGCTCAGTGTGAAGTCCTGCAGTCATCCGGCTAAGCCCAGGCTGCACCGTCTGCTCAGAAAACCTGGAGCGCCGACGGTCAGACTTGACCGCGCCGCTGTCGGAAGGACTTTCACACTCTTGAGTGATGCAGGACGGCGCAGCAACGCAGGAAAAAAGGTTCAACATATTTCCATTTCAGACACAGCTGGCATCACTTCACATCGCAATGCAAGAGTGCGTACAGTTTCCCATTCTAGGTAGTTTTTAGGAGGCGCTAGGTGCTTTCCAATAAAGGAGCACCTATAAAGGGGGTGGGGCTCTTTATTCTGGAATAATTTTGGGAGGAGGGGGGTTTGCATAAAGATCAGGAACATGCAGAGATGGAGATCGGCCACAGAGACGGAAGCCAAGAAAGGAGAACATGAATGTAGGGATTCTGATGAAGAGCTGGAGCAATTCGTTTATTTATTTACGTTATTCAATAACGGCCTCACACTTCATTTAAAAAAATCAAACAAAAAAAAAAAGTTAGGAAGCTTCTGGGGTTTATTAGACTACGATCTATTAAGATGTATCATAAACGGCGATAAAATAGATTTGATTTGTTTCAGCCTTGATCTGATGTTTATGACAGATCCACCACTTTTAATCAGAAGTACGTAAAACTGGGCGGATATTAGTGGCCAGTGTTTACTTCCATCTTGTTGCTGATGGTGTTTTGGGTGGGTCACATGTTTAAGTCATGTGATGTCGATTATGGGAGTGTTTAGTTACAGCAGAAGAGCAATGCAGATCGTGCATTCCTATTAAATCGGATTATTCCCATTTACATATTAAAGGACGTCTTTTATGCTTGAATTTTTTTATTAATATTGCTTCAGTGTTCATGTTAGTTTGTGTTGTGAATGATGGTATTATGTTTTTGATGCACTTAACCAATAGAAATAGAGAGGTAGAGAAGTGGGAGGAGTCACTGATCACTGATCTCTGCTGATTGGTTGGTACGTTTCTAGTCATAACGTCAAACTTTTGTAACGCAAATGTTGAGCAGTGTTAATAAATTACATATTTGACAATTGACTAAAGATGGAAACTGCACAAGTTTCCTGTTCATTAATTGCAACTAATGAAGTTCTTGTCATTTTGTTTGCAAACAATGTTTATGTCGATGCCTATTTTTCTTAATTTAATAATAAAAATCAAGTAAAGTTTAGAGACGTATTTAATAGATTGATTGCTGGTAATAATGTAGTAAACCCTCCGTTTTCTTTCTGAATCTTAATTTCCTTCCTATCACAGAACCTGGAGGATTGTTTTTCCTTTCGTCTTTTATTTCCTACAACACATCCGTATCGTCCAGAAAAGCCTGATTGGTGCATCTCCACTCATTTTGTTGGTCCCAGATGTCTGCCTCCCTCTGCCAGCACATTGTTGGACATAAAAAGGAAAAGATATTGTCTGCTAGACAAAATGAAATTTATGTGCCACCCACTGGCAGTAATGTTATCTTTACCCATTGCTTTCTGAATGTCTGCATGCTTGGTTTTTCCAAGGTTGGCAGGGGGTGCTTTCTCCTGTTGCCGCGGCAGCGTTCCCCAATCTCTGTGCTCATCCATTATTTATGGTGCAGCGGCACGCACAGGCCCAGAAATAAACACTCGCCACCACTTTTCCCTTTTCCTCCCGCCTCCGACACGCGAATCCTCCAGAGCTGCTGACACCCTGACTGCTGTCAGTCCGCCTGAACTCGGTGACAGCGCTGCGGATGACCTCTGACTCCACCACCCTGACACTAACCCCTCCCTTCCCTCCCTCGTCGTTCTCGGTTGCAGGTCGGCAGGGGTCATGAGGGTGTCGGAGGCTCCGCTCGCTGTGCAGAGCAGCTGAAGCAGACATGGGCAAAGAAGTCTTGGAGGGCATCGGAAGGCTCGGCAACAGCTGCATCCACCACTGGCTACACAACAAGTAGGTGTGCTCCTTATTTTACTCTTACAAGACCAGTCAGTTAGTTGGGATGACCTCACTAAAATTAGTTTACTTTTAGAAGACAGCTCATCTTCATACTTTGACTCTAATATCTTTAAAATATATTTTTGAGGGAAATGCTAACCCAAACCTACCTTTAAAAGTAAATGTCACGGCATTTTTGTTCAGTTTTACGAGCCACACCCCCGGCTGATTCTGCCTTCCACCTTAGAACCAATAAAGTAACTTAAACAGAACCTGTCAGACAACACAAAGTAGGCTAAAAGATCTCAAAAAGCTACACAGATATTACCATATTCCCAAGAATTTCAGGAACTGTCCAGAACTGACATCTATGAGTTTGTAAAATGGTTGCAAAGACACTTTTAAGGATTATCCACAATATATTACTAGAACATTCCCAAAAGTGACTGACCTTGCAAAATTACTCGCACAAAATCGCACAAAAAGCCACAAAAGAACTCTAATCAACATCTAAAACACTTCAGGCCTCGTTTACCTCATTTAAGGCCAGTAATCAGGATTCACCAATAGGAAAGTGAGACTAACAGAAATGGCATTCATCAGATTTTGACCAAAATGAACATAGAAGTCAGTCTCTCGTTAGTTTAAAACATCTTATTGACCCACAAAACATTCAGGTCTTGCGTTTGTTTATTTCTTGTTTTTTTTTTTTCTTTTTTTTTTTTTAGAAAACCCTGTGGCAGTAGCGTGATAGTCCTTAGCTGCCCTGCTGCTTCAGAACCTGAACAAATTCCTCTAATTTCCCTAAAGCCATGAACAACGCCCACCAACCAGTTTGTGATCAGAGCGCTAGAGTTAAACCAGTGTTCTGAGATGCAATATGCATATTAGTGTCATCATCACTGTGTGTGAGTGACGGCATTTAATTATTGAGACACTGTTCACATTAATAATAATTAAAAAAGGCCGCCTTCTCCTCTGCATCAGCAGTTTAGACCATTCATGTAAACTCCAATTTTATGTAATATGGCAGAAACGTAAGGCTGATGGGATTCTGGCATGCTGCATTATGTGAAGCACTTCTTCATTTCATCACACGAATAACAGCCGACAACAAATTGAGAAAGTGCTGCTGCCTTATTTTATGCACCTTTTCTCTGTTTAGTAAAAGAATTACTAAATGGAAAAATTGGACTTTTTGGACCTTCTTTTTTTTTTTTTTTTTTTTTTAGCTGGCAGTGCTCCTTTACCACCTTCTTGTTGTCCTACTGCTATCTGCAGAAATACACAGCTCTGTCAGAAACAACCAATCAGAGCCAGGAGGCGGGTCTTAGCTCTGTCAATCACACTTTAGCGCACTAGTTTGCAGGGATGATGGATAAATACTTTTCCTGTAGCAGTAAGTTGTTTCTGAGGTTCATTGGCAGCACTAAGATCCTCCTCCTGTTTTTGATTGGTTGTTTTTTTTTTTTTTGTCACCGTCAGGAAATTGTGGTAGTTTGAGCAGATATCTAAAAAAGTAAAAACACAAGCTACATACTGCAGCTTTGAATCGTGATCGGAAACCTTATGAAATTGTTCCAACCCATCACTGCTTGTCTGCACACGAAGTGTCTAAAAGATTTGTTTTAGGACAAACATTGCGTGCCCAGAGGAGGCTTAAAAGTAAAATATCACCAAAAGCCTATTGCAAAGTAGAACAGACAGTTATGCAATTCTTGAGTGCACTCTCTGCTTTCTAAAGGACAAATAAAAAATGGCAGGCGGTTGACTATATAAAGTGTTCTAAGGTAAGTATGACGAATCAAACTACTTCAGATCAAGCACATCATGTACTCTGACATACTCGATTGGCTCAAATCTAAGAATGATCCACACAGGCAGCGTGTTCATCATCCATAATGCATCTTTACAGAGTTGCAGGAGCCCATAAATGTGTATACTTTCATGTTTAAAAGAAATCATGGCGAAGTCTCCTTTCAGGCTTCACTCATGAGAGATCAGCTCGCCGCTCGCTAAATTCCTTAATGCAACGCCGCGGACCAGATAATGATCCGTATTACTTATGCAGTCAGAACATCAGGGATTCTAAACAGGCCCGCGCCGCAATTACCGCAGCCGGGAGAGACGAGACGGCGAAATGCGAATACATCAAAGACCTGAAGCCAAATTTAGTGTAATGCTCTTCTCCCCTGATAAAACGCGTTCAGAGGAATGAAGTATTCGGCGAGGGACAAAATGGCAATCCATCACGAGCCCTGCTCTCAAAAATATCTGTCCGGTGTTGCAAATTTTCAACTCCAGAGACTTCACTCATCAAAGTGTCAACGGCGGACTCTAAATATTCAGCGACGCGCGCCACACTCTAGAGTATTAAGTTGTTGGGCTTTTTTTTCCAGTTTCTTTCTTCAGAATGTAAAAATAATGTAAAGCAGCAAGCCGGCGCTGCTTTTGTCAAAACCTCTGACAGGTCATTGAATTTCAACATCTGACTCCTCAGCGCCGCGGCAAATTTCAGCTAACCTCTTAGCCTCTGGTGGCGCCGGGTTAGCATTGCGTGCGCGCGTGTTGGCAGAGGAGCTCCAGAGAGCCCTCGGAAGAAGTCAATTACACTGACATAGAGGAATTGGAAACCGCCTCTGTGAAGGCGGGCAGTCCCACTCGCCAGCTCAGCTCTTTTGGGGGTGAAGAGATAAAACAATCAAGTCCTATCCAGCCGCTTTGCTGCTCAGCCATCAGATAGGGAAATGACTCTGATCAGTGACACCCAAATGGGTTAAGGGTCCTTCTGATTGGTTGAAGGCCGGATGACGCACACACTCAGCAGGATCACGTACGCATCAAAGCGCAACGTAAGCGCTTTCATGTGTGAATTGGGTTCTAATGTGCAAAGTGACTCTGAAGAGCACCATTTCTAATTAACCTATTAATCATAGCTCTCATGTACCAGATGTCTGCCCTCCCCTTTTGTGCATCTGTGTGTATGTTCTGCATGGGGCCAGCGCTAAAAGAGCAGATCAGCAGGATGAGCTCACACCAGGACTTCAACAAAAGGGAAGGTCGTGGCTTTGCACGGAGGCGCCGAATGCGAGTCCGAAAACGGCACAAGACGGATTCTGCTGGCTAATCGGCGGCCATGTTGTTCCTTTTGGAAATCCTGCCGAGTTTAAAACTCGACGTTTAATGTGTCGTCTTCTACTGGCAAAATATCAGAGCAGCTGACTGTTTTTTTTAATTTGTCTTATTTGGATTGTAAAATGAGAATACAAGTTTGAAATTATTTAAGTAGTTCCCAATTTTTATGACAGACAATATTAGTTGCACATTTAAAAGATGTGATAAGCTAGATGAAATTTTTACATAAAAATAAAACAAAAATATAGAATTATCATTTTTCTTGTTGCTGTTGTGGCAGGAATGGTAGCATTAGAAGCTTTAATTTATCAATTTAATATTTTATTTGTTTTAATGCTAATGGCATTAGCAAGAACATTTATGTGTATACATTTTTTTTTTTTAGGTAATTAATTTATTCATTCTTTACAGTAACAAGAAGATGGATGATTTTTTTTTTTATTTGGTGCATTCAATGGTGCAAAAATACAAAAATGTTTAAATGTAATTCCTGTTTAAGTGCTTATTCCACAAAATGCTATATACGTTTTAAATCAATACTAGGCTAGTGTCCTGTCTATATATTTATTTAACCAGGCTGTGGTCGGTTGCCTCAAACCTGCTAGCTGTTGCTTTTGAACAGCGTTACCTTAATAAGACGGTATATTTTTTCGTCTTCTCAACAAGATTTTGGAAACTGTAACTACTTAGAGCCATTTTTGCTTTGTAAAACGCTAGTATACCGTCAACAACAAAAAAAAACCTTTTCAAAAGAGCTGATTTCCAAATGCCTTGCTAACACACACCAGTATCCAAATCAATTTTCTCTCACAGGGAAACTGTCCGCCTGCGGCGTGTCGTCCAGTCATGTCCATTGTCTGAAGCTGAACAGCTGCAAAGCCGTGAGCCTGTGAAGAATAAGTAGTGACTGATGACCACAGACTGTGTTGGTGACATCAGCGGCCTCCCTCTTCTTTGTTCTACCCTCTGCAGCGTCGACCTTGTTGTTAGAAACTTTCTTGCTTGTCAAAAGCAGGCGTCGCTAATTTAGTCTGGATTCCATTCAGGGAGAAAACCATTAATAACGCCGGTAACACTTTTGTTAATCCAGCAATGAAAACTCAAGCTGGAGGTCAAGTCAAAAGCCTCTTGTGTGGCAGAGATGTGTTAAACGGAGTGATTACTCCATCAGAACTGCAGCTCTGTTTTTTTAAGATGCTACTGGAACAGCAGAGTAAACACCCATAAGTACATGGGAACAAACATGTGGACCGATGGAGAACAGATGTTTTCACTGTGGGGCTGATTTCATATGAATAATTTAATTTATCACTTCATAGACTGCTGCTGTGGCATCAAATTAATTGACATATTTTCTTTGTGTAGAGCCTAATGCTGAGGGGAAACTTGCACCAATTCTGTTTTTACCAGCTGATGCAGAAGTGTGATTTTCTGATTTTTCTTTTAATGAACTGTAACAAATTGACAGTTTACAAAAAAAAACAAACTTTGGCTGCAGGTTCGTTGGCAAAAATAAAATTAATGGAATAACAAAACTATCCCTATTTATGCATCAGATGTTTCATAAATTTATCTCAATTTCTCTAAACTCGAAACAAAACATGTTAAAGTGTGATAAGTGGATAAAATGGGAGCAGGCAGTTTGGATACATTTCATGATAAAAGCGTAAAAGTTTCTTTTGTCAGTAGTTTCCATTTTGATGAAGGAAAATAGTGCTGTTTTTTTTTTCATTATTTAAAGATGCATTTAGTATTTTCATGATTTTTTTTGTAATTGAGATTGCTATAAGCGAAGTTAATTGTAATGCTCACTGTAAACGATAAAAGAAAAGTTGGTTCAGAAAAAGATGAGTGCTGCACCGGTTGGTGGACAATAATCAAAATATTTTCCATCTCAGCTCTGGCTGGTTAAGTTTAAATTTTGAAACAATTGGCTATTTTTCGGACTATCAATCCCTTATCTGTTCGATTTGTTGTTGCTTTTAATTGTAGAAATCAAACACACGAGTCTGAATGTGTTTTAGTTTTCTGAACCAACCAAAACTGGAATCGGCTGATCAGTCCACCTGATCAATGCATCTGTGATAGAGAGTTCACTGCATTTTAAAAACATTTTTGTTCATCATATTGAAGGTTGGCAAACTCTAGCATATACTGTGTTAACAACAATTAGCTTAAACAAATATTACTGGTTCAAGGGGAAAGTACCTTTAACAGCATCTTGTACCCGTCTCCTAGGTTCCCAGCATTCACCAGCATCACCCAGTAAAACATTGCGATGAGAATGTCCGATATCGCGGATGCTGAAACGATGAAGGTTCCCGAGGACGCCGCGTCGCCCGCCAGAGACAACGCCACCAAGCCAGAGGTCCGCGACCAGAGCCAGGGCAGCAAGGAAGAACACGGCGGCAACAATAAGAAGGACATTCAGGTAATGAGCTACGCCGGAGCCGAGCGAGATGCCGGGAAAGCACCGTGGCCGGTGCCTTCATACATGACATGATTGAGCACTAGTGTGAAAGCAGGTGTCACTTTGAGAAAGTCTCCCAGCAGCCGGGGACACATGACAGCCTCGGCAAACATTTTGACTCCTTCTCTGCGCTCATTTCCATGAAAACTCAGGAGCTGTCAACGTCAAAACCCTCCACTTCCCCCCTCACTGCCCGGGGGGATCTCCTGTCACCTGCGGCATTCAAGCTTTTCCCCGGCGAAGGAAGTGGGAGGGGGGGAAATAATAATTTCTGAAAATTGTAATCTTTGACAATCTCAGATAATAACGAGGGCCTGGACTCTGCCTTTCTTAACTGCTAAGGTCAGTCAGTGACATTCAATGACATGCGCCTGCTGCGAATCAATTGTGAAAGATCAGGACACTAAAGGAATGATCTATTGGGGATTCAGGACAGCTGAGATCACTTTCAGTAAAACTGCTAATTAATTAGGTGTATGTCACTGGAACACTGTGCACTGGGACTTCATGAAATTTGCACTTGTTAATTTGATTTCCGAAATTAAATCCGGAGCTGACTGAATTAGACAACTAAATCCCCTCCCCGACACAAAAAAACCTGCAAAACAATGTGAAATCCCTCTTAAGTGTTTTCAAAGAGCCAAAATCCACTAAAAGCAAAAACAATCGTCTCTCTGGCTACAGCCTAAAAATAGGATTCAGGCCAATCTGGCCTTGTGGTTGGAGACGGCGAGGAGAGAGAGTCAGGCAGGCAGATAATCAGGAGCTCAAATCCTGGCTTATCTACCAACTTCCTGCTTCTTTGTAACCCTGAGGAACAGAATGACACCAGCATGTGGGGGAGCAGCAGGAGAGAGCGGAGGGGAAGGCAGATGGGCGGAGAGGTTGTGAGGCGGGGAGGGGGATTACAGGAGGAAGGCGAAAAGGCGTCGGTAGTATTATGGCAAAACAAAGCTAGGATGTTAAAGTGGGGGAAATTGTTCATTTTCCAGTTAATTTGATTAAGTGCAAGGGAAACGTCGCAGAGGTGGCAGGATTAACTGGTCGTTTTCTAGCTAGGAAGTCCAAACATTCACATGTAGCATTAAAACCAAATACACCTAATTAATTAGCAGTTTTACTGAAAGTGATCTCAGCTGTTCTGAATCCCCAATAGATCCCACAAACTGGGATGTATTTTTTGGCTGTTTTTATGTGATAGACTCACTCAAATAAGTGAATAATAATAATATAGCACGCTCTGACCAGATGATCCTAAGACTATTTGGGCTACCACACTAATGGAGTGGTTTGGATCAACCATATTCATTTGTTGGAATTGTCCAGAAGTAAGTGGATTTGGAAATATTTGGGAAGTGAAGAAATTACCCAAAAAGATTTGAATATACAGCAAATCTCTCAGATGTGTCTTTCTTTACCCATATATTATTTTCCTTCCTCTTTACTACTATGCTGGTTTGTGGATGTAACTTGACAGAAAACCCCGTAAGAAGCTCCAGCGGTCTGCTCGTGTCCGACCTCTCCAGCAGCTCGTGAACCAGTCCCCGCTTCTTTGCACAGCTGCGTCGGTTTAACTGCCTCAGGCTTTCACAGTGGGAGAAATATAGGAGCAATTCAAACGAGACGGTTGTAGGAAGGTAGCACTGGAGGTACGTCGGAATGACTTTGTCGCCATCTGCCCCGAGCTCTCCTGCTTCGTCCTTCGCGACGGGACAGGTGGCCGGGCGCGCGCCCCACTTTTGCTGACTTCAGCCCTTTCCCTCTTTCCCCGCCATTCCTTTATCTCCTGCCGGCATTGTTCATTCCCCTCCGGCCCCACGCCGCTCAATTAGCTGGTGTAGCGGTGCGCTCACAGTCCCAGCCCGCTCCCCTGCCCTCCCCTGCATCCGTATCACCTGATGTAGAGCGCTGCACGGCAGGTCACAGGCGAACAGCAGCCCATTTCAATTTTTTATAGGTGTTATTTGCCCCTCGAGCTCGCCGACGGAGAGGAGGAGGGGTTGTCCTTTTGATTTTTTTTTTTTTTTTTTTTTTAGAGGACAAGTGGGAGGACAGAGGAGTGTGTGTGTATAAGGATCCATGTTGGGATTAGGAAGCAGAGGCCCTCTCTCTGCCTTCCACTCTCCTGCATGCCGCTGAGACGCCTTCTGTTTTCTCAGAGACGCACACAGAGAGGCAGCAGCGCATAAAGCTGTCTCGCACGCCGATGGGTGGCCTGTGTCGCATCTCAGCCCAAACAGGAGCGCTCGCTTCGCATGGCGGCTGCGCGCTAACGCTGATCCAAATGTCTCACAGCCAAACCTGAAAGGAGTTTAGTTTCTTCAAATATTACGTCACCCGCCAAAGAAAGAGGAAATGTGCATTACGGCTCTGACTGTTATTTTAGTTATCGATTATTCTGACTAATCAAATAAAAAATAAAAAAAACTGGCACATTCTGCAAATTTTTCACTTTACCACTAAAGCATTTATGATACAATATTAGAAATTCATTGATGGATGCAAATAAACTCACATTTTATTGTCTAAAAAGCAATAATGGCATTTCTTAGATGAACGCTCGATTATTTTTATCAATACTTCTAACATAAACCTGTGATAAGCTCAGAGCTCAATCTTTTCTGCTTAACATCAATACATCTGTTGATTATTGTTGGATTATCTAGTTAATTGGAAGTGAAAAAGGTGCTTAAGAGATTTTTCACAGAATTTGAACCAGGTGAAGTTTGTTTTATCTTAAATGCAAAAATGTACATTAATCTTAATTACTGTTGCATGTGAGTTGCTTTGGCAAATGGCCAAGTGTTTGGGCGATAGGGCGGTCATCCATCCAGCGGCCCGTCATGTTTTTGAGTTAAAAAATGTTTAAAGTTGAAAATATCACTTGATAATTATTTGTTATTGAAAGATTGGAAGATTAATGCCTGAACACTAACTAATAAAGTCTTAAAAAATGCAAACATTAAAAAAAAAAACAATGCTAAGCCTGGTGGGGGCAGAAGTAAAGCCTGGTGGCCCGCCAGGCTTATAAAACACTGGGGAAAACCCCGGGCCTTTATTCTCCAGTTAAAGGCCCAGCAGAGGTTTGATGATTATTTCAATGATTGATTTTTCAGCCCTAATGTGCATTTCTTTTCTTTCTTTTACAAAACTAACAAGTGGAAAAAAAAAAAAAACAGCACGTTACCCTGAACGCCATCTCCATTATGAAACATGGTGGTGGCAGCATCATGCAGTGCGGACAGAATCTGGTCGCCTTAAAATGTTGGGGCAGATTTTCTTTTGCACTTAGAGATGTAATATTTCAAAGGGAATTTACATTTTAATTTCACAGATAAGTGTCACTTAATTTAGTTTTTTTGAACTCTTAATGTCTTTGTTCTTGACAGACGCATAAAAGAAGCATTACATCCCTTCTTTTTTTGCCTGTCTAAATTGTTTAAGTCACTCAAAGCCTTTTTGTGGAAATCTAGGGCATTTATGTATAATTCAGAAATCCTTCACTTCCTGAAGAAGCAGCCCCTCTGTTTGCCTTCAAACTTTGTGTGGTTTGTGTTTTATTGTGTGTTTTCTGTGCACTTGTTTCCCCCCCCCATCTCTCACCTCTGGACAGCCTGTGAAGTACTCCAAGGTATGACTCGCTTGAACCCTGCATGTTGTAGGATGCTTCATCCTGTCTCATGTGCACTTGGATGGCGTTCATTTTCTCCACGTTTGGAGCCGTACACCTGTTTCCTGTCAAGACATCTGTGTGTGCTGCATAGCTGTATGTTGAGATGCACAGGGAGACGAGTTTGGATGCTTCTTTGAGCTCGCCACTTTGGCTTTGCCCTT
Source organism: Girardinus metallicus (assembly GCA_903067095.1). Classification (NCBI taxonomy): domain Eukaryota; kingdom Metazoa; phylum Chordata; class Actinopteri; order Cyprinodontiformes; family Poeciliidae; genus Girardinus; species Girardinus metallicus. The sequence goes on along the minus strand of CAEGAE010069770.1, from coordinate 117,409 downwards.
GAAATTAAATTTTCTTTTTCGGCAGTCCATAGATCAGTCAAACCATTCTTGCTGAAAAGTGCGTTTTGCTTGCAGTTGTGGACCATCGTTCTTCAATATTGATGCATTTGTGTGTGCATGGTTTCTAACTGTGCCCACCTACCTGCATCCTTCCCCTCATTAGTCCAGTACCAGGCTAAAGCTGGTGCGGAGCCTGGCAGTGTGCGAAGAATCCTTTCCTCTCCCTATTCCTGAACCTTCTGCTGCACCTCAGGTAAACATTTCCCTGAATAACTCCAGTCTATATGTGCCGTAGATGTTGTTCTGAGCATTTGTTTGGGAGGGTTTTTATTTTACCAGCCGTACAGTATCTCTGGTACTCAACGCTGCTCATCTTCTTTTCTTCTTATTATTTATTTATTTTTTTTCACCAACCTCATACTCAAACCCAATATGTGGCATGGATAAACTTAGCTAATTTGAATCGTATCCACTGACGTTTGAATTCCAGCTTGGAAAGTCCATCAAGGATTCTCATTTCATCCATAAAACCTTTGAAAAATCTGTCTCCAGATATTTCCGTGCTCAGCTTAGACACGTCATCTGATGTGTCTTGTTCAGTGATGGTTGGGTTTCAGGATTCCTTACCTTGCCCACATCTCTGAGCTCTAAACATCTTGTACTTCTAGGTACTCCAGATAGGTTGCAGTTCTGGGATATGACAGAACTGGAAGATAATGGCTTCCTGGTTGCTTCATGCTTGATTCTCTTCAACTTCTTGATCCTCAACACAATGATCAAACCGTAACCATTGAGAAAGATCTGATGACTCTAGTCCGGAGATGGCGCTGAGTTCTGCTGCCGCTTGTCAGATCTTTACATTAACAAGATAATATGAATACCCTGCAATTTCTGAGTCTTATTTTTATCATTCATTTATTTGCATAACAAATGTTAGTACTTTAACACTTAGCCTGTTTAGTCTGGTTTAATCAAACTCTAGAAACTTTAGAAAGTTGGGTTTGTTTGGGGAGGTAATTGAATTCAAATGAAGACCTAAAAAGTAAACTCTGGTCTGCATACAAACCTCTGTCTCGGGTTTCTGAAGTGAATTCTGGTGCGGCTCGAATGCGTATGTAATTGCAAGTAGTCCAGAGACTGCTCCAAAAGCAGGAAGTGAACAGTAGCACAGGGCATTCTGGGTAAATGCAACCAAAACAAACACTAACTAGCGCTAGCGGGAAAAATATATTATGGGTTTTTACCAAGGACAAAAGAAAAACCTGCAAAAATCTGAAGCCAGTCCATTTTTGTTTTTTTTGTGAAGGAAGTTGTGCTCATTTGATCCTTCTGATTTTTTTGTGTAGCTTCCTTCAGTAGTTCTTAATGCAGTGCCACCACAGGCGAGGAGGGGAACTGATCTTTCATTAGTTTGGCTTATTTGACACAGCGCAGTGCAAAAGAGAACCACATCAGCTGAAAGTGTGACAAATGTTGCAATTCTGATCACTAATCAAACCAAACACCCATGCTGAAATGAAATCAGAAGGTGCTAAAATAAATTGAGTTTTAAAGGTGTCCACACATCAGTCAGATCATTGGAAGTTCTTACACCTTGCAGATGTTTTCTTATAAACGACGTCAAAAGTGCTGACCTTGGATCATAAATTATTTCGGCTCATTAAAACCGGCCATATAGAGCGCTGACGCTTGATTAGCAGCCTTTGTCTGACAGCTATGATTAAATACCCGTCTCCGGACGCTTTATGAAACCATAGCATCATCAAAACAAAAGAGCGTCGGGCTCCAGCGGCTCGCCTCGCCGGCCGTTACCCCCGCCAAATCGATGCCGCATTTACGCCGTTTCTCCAGGCGAAGTTTCCCCCCCACCTCACCGCCGATCAAACTTCTCCCATTACACGCCGCTCTGCACAACTCCCCGCACATACATTTTCACACAGGTGAGTCCCGTCCCGTGGCGTCTCAAAGCAAGTCAGCAGCGCACCCCGTGACCGGAGGGCGCGGCGGTAGTCCCGCTACAGTCTCGCGTCGTCTGCACTCACACGACATCCTGTATTACCGCCATCAATCATGTCGGGGAAATTACAATTTCCGCACGTCAGCTACAGAGAGCTGTGGAGCGCTTTAATTGAATACTCCTTATATTCCCCCCCACCCATCCACCATCCCCTCCTCCACCCGTTTCAGTTATTGGTCGAAACTCCTTCTGCGGCAAACTAACCTAGAGGGGCTGAGGTAACGCAATAAAGGAGAAGAGAAAGAAACATTAGTGGAGTACAAATCCAGCTCTGTGAGCACTGATTCTCTATCAATCTTCTATGATCTTCACATCTGAAGGCTTTCCATTGTTCACCACTTCACATTACTGTCTCCTCCATCAAGTAGGAGCTAACAAAGGGCTTACAGGCTGTCCGAGTCCTGAGAAACCTGGCTGTCAGCTCCGATCCCTGAACCGTAGTCGTCGGGTGTGGGGAAGCAGGGGGGCTCCTGAATGCTTGCCATACCTTTTTTGTTTCAGACTTGACAGCATGCTCATTACACACTCTCAGGACCATCATTTTCCCGCTGTTTTTCCCTTTATCTCGAGGTAAAATGGATGTCAGGAAACAAATGAGGCAGCTCGCAACAGCTGCACATCAGCCCGGCGGTTTCCACGCCGATGCGGAGGGTGGCATTAAGTAGCAAACATCAGCGGTTCTCGCCTGGAGAGAGAGAAAGAGGAGGGGAAGGGGAGAAAAAATCCTTTGCTTTGACGAGCGTGCACAAACTTGCTGTCACTTCCAAAGCTCTCCAAGTCTCACACAGGCAATTAGTCAGTCACATCTTTCATTTGCATATTACATTTTCATATACGTTCTGCAGAATCTCATTATCTTGCTGCGCAGCTGTTACAGGGATCAAACTCCTGACCTGTTTTTTTTCTTTTCTGTTGTGATCTGCTCTCCCACCACTAGTTCATTCACTTTTTTTTTTTTTTTTCCCCTTTACGCCACACACGCAGCCTCCCAGAGACCCTCTGATGTTAACTTCCCAGACTTGTGCTTAATCCACTTACAGTGCAGCGGGAACCTCTCAGCTTTTTCCCTTTCAGCTTTTGTCAAAGTGCCTGAAAAGCAAATCAGATACAGCTCCGAGTCGAAAAGCGAGCGCACGGCAAAGAGGAGCCCATCTCGAGTCAAACTGAGGCCATCTTTTACAGAAAAAGATTTTCCTCCCGATTCTTTGGATTTTTCGCAGGATTACGGCTAACCCCCCATCGTTCTGTCGGATTTTCTGGACCGAAATCTGCAGCGTTGTTTAATTTTAGGCTCCAGATTCATGTATTATTCAGGTGGTTTTAATAAAAACAAGCTAATCTGAAGATTAATTGCCATAGCAATTTGGAATGCGTGGACGCAGGCGCATTATCGCTTGTTTTAGTGATAAACCAGGAGTTTAAGTGTCTCGCCGAGGCTTCTGTAGCACATGCCGTCATCTAATTAACCCAGAACCGGAGGCAAGATCACTCTCTTATTGAAAGCCTCCTTTTCAAATTAAGGCCTTGTCTGTCATACACAGCAGACCTTGGGGGTCATGTTTTGCGTTTGACGCTCTTGAAAATCGTCGACACCTCTGCGCTTTCATTTGGGAGATATTTTTAGTTTATCCGAATGTTTAAATCAAAGCCATGCTTTCACACAAAGAGCTGACCTTGTAAAACGAACGTCGATGGGAATTTAATTTCTTTCTTCCCCGAGCAGGATGGATTCCTCCCCCCTCCGGCCTTCGAAAACGAGGAGCGCGGCGCGAAGGACCAAGCCGAGAAAGAAGGCGGCTGCGACAAGGTGGACAAACCGGAGAAGGCATCGAGAAAAATGCTCTCAAGAGGTAAAAAATGAAAAGAAACCAAAACTTAAATGTCTTTCCTTGGAAGTTCGTGTCTTCCTTTCACACCAATCTGAAGTCTTAGCGTTTAAGGGCAAAAATAAGTCAAATAAAATTGAGAAACTGGCCCGCAGCATTACACCTCCTCCACCAAACTCATTTTTTGCCTTTCTTAAATCTATTGCTTTAAAATGAATAAAGATTAATTACACATTTATTAACAAAGCGATATTTGATATGTGATGTAGTTAAACGTGTGACAGAAGCACAGTTTATCGTACTGCCGTTATTTATACCAAAACTGCTTTATTAATGAGAAATAGTTAATAAACTTGTAATTTTTCCCCTGGTTTCAATTTACATAAAATAGACAGATGAAGATTTAAAGTAACACATTCCATTTCCCATCACTTTAGTTTAAAATATGTAAATATTCTAGATTTTCCATACATGATAAAAATTTGAACCTTCATTTAAAATGATGTCTACTTTGCTTAGATTCACATAAACCCTAACCCATTCACATCCATCTCTTAAATTATTTTTATACTATATTTTCAGTACTTTAATGTTTTGTGGTAGTGAGTTCCATTCATTGCTATAAACATCACTGTTCATTGGCTTCGACTAGCTTCAAGAAATGTTTCTCTAGTAACTTTTAAACACTTATTGCTGCTTTCAACTTGTCAGAATTGTGCAGGATTTGCACATCGGTAGAGATGCAGGTGGGAACTGGTGCACTTCTGGTTTTACATTCCCGCTCCCTGATGAAGACGCGCCACGACTGAAGTCAGGAAAACAGTTTCCATTAACGCCTTCGATTTCCCTACATCGCCGCCACCTGAGACCTCATTTATAAACATTGCTCACTTGGAAAAAAGAGCCAAAAATAATCCATGCGCTTTACTTCCTGTCCAGAATTGGATGCCATACGTAGATATAAGTTGTTTTTTTGTTTTTTTTGTGGCATTGAGCGTAAGCCTTAATGATACTAATCACACAATCTGTGTCTCTCTGGCAAATTACAGCCTTCTAATAATTATATTCTTTTGCCTCGTCACCGGGGGGACACACTAGTCCTAAACATTTCATTTTAGCTCTCCATCCCTACAGTTTGTCCAAAAGCTCGTCGTCGTCTTTTTTCTTTTTTCTTTTTTTTTCTTAAAGCGATATCTCATTATGGGCTGATAATTGGCGTGATTCAGTTAATTGCCAAAAAGCTCAAGGTGCGAAGCAATTATATGGATTCCCACAGGCGCAGAAAGGTGTCTGCTTCCCTCTGTGGAGCAACACCGCTGATGAGGCGGCCTCCAATTATAGAAAGCAGACACCCACAGACAGGAACGAACTCTGGCGTCCCTTAACTCCCTCCGTTGGGTCCCGCCGAGGCTTGTTCCTTCACTGGGAACGTCGCTTTCTTAAACGGCTGCTCTGACAGCTCGACTCCAAGAAGCAGCCTCCTTTTTTCTGTTTTCTTTTCCCCCCTCCTGAAAAGTTTTTGCCCTGGAGTTAATCCTGTTTTAGCCAAAGATGTCTCATTAATAGTGGAAGTTAACACTTATTAGAAACTAATTTAGAGAAATGATGTACGTTGTGTCCTTCCTGGTTAGATTCGAGTCAGGACTACACCGACTCCACCGGCATAGACCTCCATGAGTTCCTCGTCAACACGCTGAAGAGCAACCCCAGGTAAGAAGCGGCAACATCTCATCCCCCCCATTAAGGAGTTCATCTGTACTGTCTAATGATCCGCTTACAGAAGCATTTAAAATCCTAATTGTCTGCAGTGAAGTCAATTCACTTTGCTGCGATTGCAGCAGTGAGTGAATTCCCCTTGGCTATAGCTTAATGTTCCTCTTCTTACTTTTAACAAAGCATCATGGGAGCCATAAATCCAAGCAGAGTCCATTTTAAAGAAAACTTTGTAGCCCAGAAGTTCAACACGGCAATTTATTAATTAAGAAATTTTATATTTTAGGCAGAGACATGACAATTTAGAGCTGATAGCGTAGAAGCGAATATTTTTCTTTAGGAATTCATATGTTGAAAAAAAAAGTCTGGATTGGATCATAAATTCATTTAAGCTAAATAATGCTTTGTTTTATGTTTTAGATTGAATTGGGAAACATTTTATTTTTGGGTAGCAGAGTTAAAATGTAGGTCATGCCTACATATGTATGTAATGGGCATTTGGTTTCTATTGTGATTTATTTTAAAATTTGTGTTTGTTAGATAAAATGCCTAAATAATGTAACAAAATGTAAAACGGCTGAAGAGGTTATGGATTTTTGTGCAAAGCAAATATTTAAATGGGCTGTAAATCGAATTGAAAATTATGCATTTCATTGTAATTTCAAAATAGTAAAACTGGAAATTGTACTGAATTTCCAAACGTTATCTGGGATATAACTGTATTGAATTTATTTGGATTAAATTGAAAGTATAAAAGTCAATTCCAAATTGTGCAGCATTTAGTTTGTATTTAATTTATTTATTATATATGCATCTTAGATGTTGGACTGAATGTTTTTAGTGTTTTTCTTTTGGGCAAATTAGTTGTATAAACTCAGTAATTTTGACAGGCGTAGATGGATTATTATATAACATTTTCGGTGCCGTTTCTATTTGTTTAGCAATTTAATAGTATTGAAAGTTTACATAATGCATCATGTCCTCTTCCTCTCAGGGATCGAATCATGCTGCTAAAGTTGGAACAGGACATCTTGGATTTCATCAGCAATAATGAGTGAGATTTAACTTATTTTTTTTATAATTTATTTTATTAAACAACAAATGCACTGAACAGGCTTTTCCAGGCTGACTCAGCAGGAGTCCTTTGATAGATTTTTCTCTTAAGACTAAAACACATAAGAGAGAAAAAAAAAAACTGCAGGTTCTTTGATGGAGGTGGAAGTTTTGAATCCGTCAGAAAATCAAAGAAGTACAACATCGTCTCCCTGACCTTAATCTGGGTTTTATTCAACTCAGAAAAGTTCTAGTTGTTTATTTTTATTCTATAAATGCATCAATAGAGGGAGTTCCTAATTCAGTTCAGTTTATCACACCATTTCAGAACAAAATAAGTCATTTCAAGGCATCATGATTATGTAAAAATATGCAAATTCTGGCCGATTGATTGGTCAGTGTTTATCTTTTTTCTCTATCTTTTAGCTGCTAATTTAATTTGCTTCATTGCACCGATTTGTCGCCTTATCATCTCACATGAATATATGTTCTGTTAATCCAAGCTACAATTATCACAGTATGTCTGCTCGCCTGGCAGACAATGTGATGCATCAATTTGTTAAATCTATGTTTTTTAGAGTTTACAAGATGGTTGTTTGGTTCCATTTCCATTGCTAGGCTAAAAACAAATGGCTGTCAAGCCTAAAGAGACACATTCTGGACCTCAAACCTGAATCTGAACGTTGGGAGGAAAATCGGAAACCAGAAATGGCCCAAGCATAACAATTGGGGCAGTTAAAGTAAACCTAGTCTTCCCTCAGTTGCTGCCATGATTATTTTGAAAGTTTCCAGAACCCGAAAGCTTCCAGTCGTATCTTTTCTGTAACGGTAACCTCGGCGTGTTTTCTCGTTTCTGCTTGTAGAAGCCAGAAGAGAAAGTTCCCCCCCATGACGTCTTACCACCGGATGCTGTTGCATCGCGTAGCCGCCTACTTCGGCATGGATCACAACGTGGACCCCAGTGGAAAGTCAGTGGTGATCAACAAAACCATCAACACTAGAATGTAAGCTGGTTTTTTAAAATTGTTTCCTACTTGACGTTACGTTAGTAATGCACCACTTTTAGGCGGTTCTAGTTCATTTTCTTTTTCCAACCAGCTGGCGGAGAACTTCTTCCTCTGCTGCTCGGTTAGCATATGTAGCTGTCAGCATCTGTAATAAATTAAGCTGCCACTAAAACTCCTGTGAATTCACCCGCCAACAGACCCGATCAGAAATTCTCGGAGCACATCAAGGATGACAGGGCGGACGATTTTCAGAAACGCTACATTCTCAAACGAGACAACGCCAGCTTTGATCGCGAAGACAGCACGGTAGGCTTTCTTTTTCTCTTTTTTTTTTCTTTCTTTTTAATATGTATATATATATTTTTTTCTTCTTCACCAAGCTGTCAGTTTCATTTCTGACATGTTGGGGAAGAGTGGGACAATCTGGCATCTGTGACTGCTAAAGAATCTGCGTGTGTGTGTGTGTGTGTCCTTGCCAGATCCGAATGCGTTTGAAAGCTGACAAGAGGAGCAAATCGATGGAGGAGAGGGAGGAGGAGTACCAGCGAGCCAGAGAAAGGATTTTTGCACATGATGTGAGCGCTGTTGGTGTAGGCGGGTGGAGAGTGAAGGGGTTGTGCATGTTTCACAAATCTTTGTGTCATATCTATTCATGTGCAAATTCTGTGGATTTCTTGCCACCAATTACCATCGCTGCCTTTATGAATTTATACACGAAGAGGATCTGATTTGGACTAAGGCTGAAACGATTAATTGTGATGCATCTATTATTGAAATAATTGTCAACTAATTTAGTAATTGATTAATTGTCAACTGGAGTATACAGTATCTCAAAACGGCACTATGCTGAAAAACATATTCAGTAAGTAATTAAGCAAAAACTGTTCCAAAAATATGTATATTTTGCATTTAAGATGTAAGAAAAACAACTTTCCATGTAAATATGTGATATCTAGAAGCATTTTAAGCTTCACCAGGTTCAAATTCTCCATAAAAAATAAAATAAATGCGCCCTTTGCTACAAATGATAAAGTGTCCACTAAAGGAATCATGTTACTGAATTTTAGGCAATAAAATGTTTGTTTATTGCATCTGTTAATGTATTGTTAGTTGCAAGTATTTTACTAATCGATTAATCTATTGACTGTTCTGATGATTAACATTCTACACATCTTTCATTTAATCACTTAAGACATTTTATGCAACATTAGAATTACATTCTAATGCAAATAAATAGTTTCCTCCTTTTCTGCAGCAACATAACATTACTTTAGTAAATTTGTCCCAGCTCAGGCTCACAGATATTTTCATCTTAAATGCAAAATCTTTATAGTTTGTTGTTCTTTTAACAAATGGTCTTTTTTAGAGTCTATACTCCGATTTAATCAATTACAAATTAGGTGACTATTATTTCAATAATCAATTAATCACAATTAATAGTTTCAACTCTAGGACCCGGAAGCCACATTTATAGATTTATGGAACAGATTGTACAGATTTGTGTGTTAATATGTGCTTAAATATTTCCTGCCGCCCACAGGGAGAACACTTTCTACTAGATAGAAGGTAATCTCCATCCTGAAATGATTTTGATTCGTTTTCTCTGGTTTTACAACTGGAGTCACGTTGGAACGCTCTTTTTCAGCGCAAGGGAGGAACACGCGTGCATGAGCACTCAACAGAGGCGCCAGATGTTCAGGTTAGGTCCAGAACATCGTCCTACCAAAAATAAATGTATATTAATATATTTTTTCTAAAGTTACTCTGCTCTACTTCCAGGTTACGAGCCGGCCATTCCGGCGCCAGCCGCCAGAGCAGCTCCGAGACGGAGACGCTGCCGCGGCACGGCGAGCCGCGGCCGTGGAGCAGCACGGACAGCTCGGACAGCTCCAACCGGCTCGCCCCGCGGCCCGCCATCACCAAGGCCAGCAGCTTCAGCGGCATCTCACCGGGCCTGCTGAGAGGAGACAGCACGGCCAGCAGCAAGAGCACCGGCAAGCTTTCCAAAACAGGCAAGGGAAACGGAGGCAGCGTCCTCAGGACATCCTAAATCAGAGAAATTGCTCAATCTAGAGGTAGATTTATTTAAAGTAAAAAAAGGAAACACGGCAGCAGAGACCATATCAGAACAAATGTTTGTTTCTGCTGCTGTTTTCAAAACTCGTTCCCACTTCAACCTGGTGATAGAAAAGACTGAGGGGGAAAAGTGTCGCAGCAGCAGAATAAAACGCTAACCGTGACGATTTGCTGCATTATTCACAAGTGGAAGCATGTTAGAGAGATAAATTTAAGGCAGCAAGTGCTTACCCCTACAGTACGATCCATCTGTAACTTTATTGGCTTAGAGCAAACGCTCTGCATTGTGGGCTTATTTAGTTATCACAGATTTTGGCCTCTGATCTCCCTGACATCATTTCTTTTGATTTGTTATTTTTGCTGAAAGCTTTTTTTTGTTGTTGCTGGAAGTTGTTTACGAAGCAAATGGACTCGCTCACATTCAGGGAGGGAAATTAAAGCAGACACCTCGCCTCTGTTCTGATCGCCACAGCTGTCACCTTAGCTTACAGTCGCAGTTTCCAATATTTATAGGGAAAACGGGAAGTTAATATCATGTTCGGTGTTTTGTTTAATGCAACAGATTAATACGAAGCATTAATCTGCCCTCTAGATCACACACACCAAATTATATTAATGAGTCCTTCACGTTTTTATAATTATATAGATTCAAACAAAATCATCAGCATTTTTTTGTGCTCATCCATAGAGTTCATTGCAAGTTTTCTGCAGAAATGGTCAAAACATTGGGTTTAGCTGATGCTGACTCCTACCTGCAGGTGGCATTATTTCTTACTTTTACTCCACCACTGCCTCAGCACCATGTAATGTCAAGTTATATTGCATAATTGATGTGGCATGAAACAAAAAGTCAGACTTAACGTCATGGATAAGCGCAAATATTGAAAATGTTATTTTAGAAACAGTCGCGAAATCCAGGAGGGACTGATAAATGAAAAAATATATCATCTAATTTCAAGAAATGCGTAATAATAGTTTAATTGGTTTTATTTCTACATTCTGCCATAACATTAAGAACATTGATGATCTTGATATGATGCAAAATGAAAATGAGTTTGACCCTCCTGATCTGGCACATAAAGTCCTAAAAACAATCTATGACTTAAATCATTAAAGCTTATTATAGAAAAAGATTCATCGTGGATCATCAGCGGTCGCCTTAAGAAGTGAGGATGCATTATTAGCGTCAGGCGTTCATTAGCAGCTAGTTAATGGTTTAGTCATTAGCTGATCATTTTTAATTCCTCTCCTCAGGTTCTGAGTCCTGCAGCAGTGTCGGCTCCTCGTCTAGCTCTCTCTCTCGCCCCCACCTGTCCCTCCAAATCCCTGCCGCCTCGCGCTCCATCGTCCCCGGCAACCCCCTGCCCCTCCGCGCCGTCGACGCCAGAGTCCCTGGACATCCCGAGGCGTCGAAGAGCGGCCCCTCCCAGCTGCTGGCGTCCGCCGGCGACGCGAGCGGCTACTACCTGCTGCCGCTGGACGCCGCGGGGATTCCACCTGGCAGCATCCTGATCAACCCGCACACAGGTGAGGACGAGCGGCCCCGACCTCAGCGCACGGTTTTGCAACTTCCAGTTTTCCTGACGTAAATTCATGACTCCCGGGGGCAGATTTCCAGCCTGGCCTGTGGCTGCACTCAGATTCTGTCAAATTAGTCGACAAAATTCACTCTGATCAGGACGCAGGAGCAGATGGCAGAGATCTGTGAATATGCATCACGCTCCCGAGTGCACGGTTCTGAACTTTGCACCAACAGCAGGCCGGGCTGGACCAGATCCGGCGCTTTGCAGCGGGATTTGTTGGGTCTGATTTATTAACGTGGATTCGTCTCGACAGGCAAGCCTTTCATGCACCCGGACGGCAGCGCCGTAGTTTATAACCCGCCTGCAGGCAGGATCCCACAACAGGGGAAAACGCCGCCGCAGCCCATCCCTGCGGCGTCGCAGCAGCAACCGGCCAATCACATTCACTCACAGGTCGGTGGCGTTGGCTTCATTCCTTTCTTCTTTGTTTTTCAGTTAAAATAACCTACTTACCACTTCCTCCTTCGTCCACTTGACATCCTGTCCCTCTGTTCGTCTTCAGCCAGTCTATCCTCCTCTTCAGCCGTCCTCTGAGCCTGTCCACAACCCAACGGTTTCTTATCCTCTTCATCCTCCTCTTCCTCCTTCTCAGTTCCTGCCCGTCTGTCCTAACCAACAATACACTGTGGTACAGAACTTCTTCTTCTTTCTTCCTCCATTTTTAAAATCCTTTCCTTCCTGCTCCATCCCCTGTCAGACCTGGATCACAGAGAGTTTGTTTCACTCAGTTCACTTCCAGTAGATATGAATAAAACAACAATAAATGCATAAAAGGGCGCAGAATTAAAATTCAGGTCAGGATTACTTCGGCAGAAGAAGTGTTTCCAGCTCTACTGTGACCCAGGTCTTCATTTTATTTATCTGTGCTTTTTGAAACTGAAAGAATAAAGGAAACATCCAAATCCAGGTACGATTCACCCGACTACCAACAAACTCCGGTTTGTTTGATTGATTTGTAGATAATAGACGTTTCCCTGTATGTCTAAAGGAAACAATAAGTCGAGGATTATTAATGAAGGCTTAGACGCTCTGATTTTCAAATAAAAGCTTTTAAATGAATTTGTTTCTAGTGGCAGGGCCGGATTTAAAAGGATGTGGGTTTTGGTGCCCTTTTCACATAATTAAAATTCTGTAACTAATGCAAATTACAGTGTGAACTGATGATACCAACTGATGATACTATGTTTAATACAGCGCTTAGTACGTAATAAATATTGTTTACATTCCTAAAAATCCCAAAATGTTATTGCAACTCTTCTGAAATGACCCAGAGACTCAAAAACATTAAAAAATAAAAATCTATATGGACGACCCCACGAATTTATGCCCTGGGCTACTGCCAATAAGTCCAGCTGTAGTGAAATCCATTTATTTTTAAAAGGACATTTCAGTGTGAAGTTATGCTACCTGAATAAAAGCTGAATGTATTTTACGACGCCGGTACTTGGGGGCGCCGCCGAGGTGTGAAGGTGCATCTGGCCGGATCCCCTCTCCACATATGTGGATCATGCATCCACTTAACCTCATTTCTGACCTGGTTTTAGCGAAGCTGTGCCTCTGTGGCTAATTATGCCTGTGGAAACTTCCATTAATATTTAATTCATCACCAGATGTTGGCTCTGAATAATCCATGACTGAAAACATGACTTTTCCAACATGTCAGAAGTGACCTGGACTTGGTTGCTGTGGCGATACGAATCAGGGACAGATCTAATCTTTTAGGCTTAATTCATCAGTTTGTTGCCTACATAGTCATTCTTCTAAAGCTGAAATGAATAATCATAATTAATTGATTAATGAAATGGTCGTTAACTAATTTAGTAATCGATTAATCATCATCTGGAAGTGTACAGACTCATTTCAAAAAGGCAATTTGCTAAAAGAAAAAAATGCTTAAAGCACTAATTAAGCAAAAACGGTATAAAATACGTTTAAATACATTTTGCATTTAAGATAAAATCCTTGTCTGTAAATATGGTTTAGTTTTAGTTTCACTTGGTTAAGATTCAGTGAAGGAATGCTGTTACCTTGCGTATTTTTCTTATTTGAAGAAGAAATATAATTATTAGTTTCTTTCATATTTCAATTCTAATATTCCATAAAACGCGACTTGTTCTTGAATGTTTTTCTTTATCCGATTGATCCATTAATTGTCAGATAAAAACTGATAGAATAATCAATTTTCTAAGGCCTCTAACGCGACATTGTCTCTGCAGCCTGACGTCCTGAGCGCCCAGTTTGGTCACATGACGCTGTCGCAGCAGCCATCGAGCGACGGCGGCGGCATGTCGGCTCCAGACGGCCGCCACTTCCCCTCGCCCTACACCCACCCGTCGGCCGTGATGCTGCAGGGAGCTCCACCGCCGCAGGTCAGCGGCTACATGGTGGCAGGACCATCAGGGGGCCACCCCGGGGTGCTGCAGGGTCAGCACGTCCCGACGGCGCCCAACCATTCATACTCCAATGCGGGTGCCGCCCCTTTTCCCGCACTAAATCAGCCTCTCCTCCAGCAACACACCTACATCCAGCAGCCGGTGCAACAGGTGGGGCGTTTTGGTTCATTTCTTCTTCTTCTTCTGTGGTGAAATGAGTTGAAGTTGACTTTTATGCATCTCTGGCAGATGTCCACGTGTTACTGCTCACCAGCTCACCATCCTCAATGCTCCAACCAGCAGCAGCCGCCGCCGCCGCAGTATCGACCTCCGCTCAACCCACTGACCTATAACTGCCCTCAGAGCCAAAACCTGCCCCAGCAGCAAGGTACAGCCAGTTCCACATGTTTCCACCACTCCTTTTACATTTTACCAAATTAAAACTGCAACGCGTTTCTTTGAGGTTTGTTTTTCTATACTGATTGACCAACTCAAAGTACAGCGTCTTTATTTATACACGTTGTTCTTTTAAAAGTAATTCTACCTCAGGCAGATTGAATGGAGACGAACTGCGAACATCAGTTTTCAAAGCAGGTGCTTGAAACTCAATTATGTGTTTTCACGGTTTGGAAAGGGCTCGATTTCTGCATAAAGTGATTGATATTCAAACTGTGCAGTTTTGTAATGAAGTTCAATCTTCAGTTGGAAACAGATATTTTCATCCACCTAATAAAAATACTATTTTTTTTTCTCGCTGTCTGAAGTTAAATCAGACTAAACTTTTCTTATTTTAGGTTAGTTAGAATCACAAAAATTATTTACATTTACTAAATTTTAGAAATCTTATTTGTTTTGTAATGTTATTGAAATTGGGGGATTTTGTTTGTTTTTTGTTAAATCTGTGTTTTGTTTAGGGTGTTAGAGAAACATTTCAAAATGTTATATTACAGTTTGCTGCAGAATGTAGATTATTAATAAATGCTTTAATTTTACTGAGGGAAAAGTTTACAAATCCTGAATCTAGGCATGTACTTTGACTAGGCCTCCTCAGTCTGATGTCCTCCTGTATTTTGCTCCAACCAGCTTCCCTGCAACGAAATGCTAAATGTTTGCAGCTCCTCCACATCACAATCCTGCACTACTTTCTGATCTGTCACAAAAAATCCCAACATGTTAAAGTTGGTGGTTGAGATGTGGAAAAGTTTTCCCGGTGTATAAATCCCTTTTTTTAAGGTTTTGCTCCCCTCCCAGGTGCACAGACTTCTAAAAACGATCTCTTTGATTTCACACCGGGGTTTCAGGATGAGACCAAAGCTCCAAATTGTTCAAACACGGCTTTGAATTAGTGTCGCAGATCTGAAGACAAATCAAAGGAGGTTTTAATGAATAAGAATCGCCGTCTCCTTTGCTTCACGCTGCTAGGAGAAAAAGCTGAGCCTCGTCTGCTCAGGAGACCTGAACCGTTTCTTTAGCTGTCCGACAGCTCTGCTGAAGGACAAACATTTACTCGCTGCTTCTTCTTCTTCTGTTTGTTTTTTGCAGCTTCACATGCATCCCCACCGGTTTATTCCTCTCCTGTTTCTTTTTTTTTTCTTCCTTCACCACAGGAGTTTGGATTGTTAGCTTCCATTTTGCCTTTCTCTCACGCTGCTGCACATATGTCTCTGTAAGTGGCTGCGGCACTATTCTGTCATCTGCAAGGGGCCGCAAATATGGCTTCCCTGCTGGGGAGCCGGGGAATAGGCAGTGGACAAATGAAACTGACCTACAAAGGCGAATACGGCAATTATTTTTCACGGAGGCAGAGGAATGATTTTTTTAAAAATCACAGACATACACACAGGAGGCTCCTTTTGCTCTGTTTTTGCATTAATTAAAGAGGAAACAAACATATAAGCTTAAAGGTTGAACAGGAGGTTGAACGCATGTTACATGGAGAATTCTCAGGCGTATCACGCCGTTGGCGCTTAATTGCATCAGTCAGTCACCAGCTCTTTCTGCAGCACGTTTGTCTCATTTTTAGACTTCCCTCCGAGGTGAAGGCGCAGGTTAGTGTTTCTCTAGCTGAAGCCGCTTCAGTCAAAGTAAAAGACTTGTTGTTCTTCGCTCCTCAAACAAAAAGCAAGACGGCTGGAGACCTGGGAGGCGGGATGCGGGGCCGGGACGCTGTCTGAGAGGCCTCTATGAATCTCACAGTGAACCGGTCTCTTTTCCAGCCCCTCACAGCTCACTTTCACCAAGCCTCGTTACCGCAACGACACAAGTCAAGGAAAAGGCTCTCTTCGACTGATTATAGCTGCTCATTTCCTCTGCTTTTATGAATATATATATTTTTTTTTTTTTTTTAAAAAGGGCAGTAACCAGCTCTCATCTGCTGCCTGCTGGATCGGAATAATGCGAGGTGTGTTTCATACGACGGTCATTTCATGCTCGGTTTGGGGAAGTGAAGGTGGATAAAAATAGTCCCGGCCGCCCGGCTCCTTGCGCAGCTCTTTCATTGTCTAGCTGTACTTTTCTCCCAGAGCGCCAGCCTCGTAAAGACACCTTCACAAAAGGACGCCCTCCGCTTTTGTCACCTGGATTACGCTGTATGTAGGGCACAGGGGGAAAGTAGTAATTCTAAACGCCTTTTACTATTTTTTTCTTTGTCACCTTGACATTTAAGTGTCTCGTTTTTACCCCGAGCCTCTGTGACTTTGCAGCATCTTCGTACGAGCCGCTCCAAATAAGTTTTGTTGAAATGAGACGTCTGGTTGAAGTGAAGAGTTTTCTTTCTTTCTTTCTTTCTTTCTTTTTTTTAATATTCCCTGTCGAGGATTGGCTCGATTACTCACTTCGCAGGCTCCAGCTACCCCCGGCTAAATCAAATATATCGACTTTCTGAAAACCTGTTCAGCAGAAACGGCTCCACTTCTCATGTTGTTCTCACTCTCCAGTAACCTTAATGTTCCTTTGTTTGGGTTTTTATATGCTAATATGTATTAAAAGCCGAATATGTGGCATTTTTGTGCTTGTATCTTGCTAAAAAGTCACTTTTTTCACATTAAAACCACAAGCTTTAGCGAATTTAATGGGATATGTTCACATGGCGGTGGCAGCGTCATGCTCTTCCTGCTAGAGGCTGGAAAAGACATCCAACAACTCTAAACGTACTGTAGTCATGTTAGAATGGCCTAATCAAAGTAGGACACTCAATTAAAGTCCAGATCTGAATCTGAGACTCAGATGAAAAGTGGGGAAAAAATTAAAATAAAATCCATTGAAAATGAATAGTTGTCTCAGGTTTCGGCGTCGTCGGGTCACAGCATTTGTGTTTGTCGTTTCGCCATCAGTGCACCAAGCCATGATGCCAAACCCGGCGTCCAGCTACCAGACCGTAGTGGGCGTGCAGCCGACTCCCAGCCTCGCTCTCACTGGCAACCAGCAAAGCAATATGGCCAACCAAATGCAAGGCATGATGGTCCAGTACCCACCAATGCAGTCTTATCAGGTACTTTGCTGATTAATCGGTGTTGACTTTGAAGCAGTGGAGGTTGATTTGAAGTTTTTTTATTTCCTTGCTTTGTGCAGCAGGTTTCTGTTCCGCAGCAGACGTACCAGCAGCCAGTGTTTGTGTCCTGCCAGCCGGGACAGGGGGCGGTGGCTGTGTCTGGCATGCAGCCCTGCTACGGCCTGCTCCCCACCAACCAGCACACCACCATGAGGTATTGCCAAAAAAACACCCATAGATCCATGATTTAACAAGAAAATTAGCTTTTATTTTGTCTAAACACTTAATTTAAGTTTACATTAGTAATAAAACTCACATTTGGTGGTGTATTTTCTTTTATTGGCCTCCATGTGAATGTCCTCCATCCCCAAAAAGCAATTTAAAAGTGCTGAAAGGTGTTTTTTACACTCCTGAAAGACCTAACAAGTCTGAGTGAATCCCCAAAGCGCTTCAGAGCTACAAGGTTGTTTCCGTTCACGATGAGGGAGGAAAAAAATGAAGTTATCACCGCAATCCTCCTGGAGAACAACGTCTGTGGGCAGCAGGAAGAGCCTCAGCCGCTTCCTGCGAAAGCAAAACGCGTAATTAGTTTCTACCTCTGCGCTCCCAATCAATCACCAATCTGCGGGGACGACCGCGCAAGTTCGGCCGTGTTCGCAGTCGAACAAGGAGGTCACTTTCTCCCTCGCTGTCCCAGCTGTGAAAACGAGGCTGCGTTTGTAGGCCAATCAGCAAGGAGATGATTTATGCAGCAGCAGCGCCGGTTCGGCTCGCTTGTTTTCCCACGGGGGCCAACTGTCCACCTGCAGCCGGATTCCTCGCCAGCTGGAGACCAGTCCCTCCAGGCGGCTCGCTTGCTGAGCGGGGAGCCGCTTTTTCCAGATGGAAAACTCAGCTGCAGCGCTCAGCTCTCACACCTCCTGGAGACAAACCTTATGTTTAGGAATTTCTTTTTTTTGCACGGGAAAAAACCAGCAGCTTGATCTACGCTTCGCTTCGTATGAAGGGATTGAGAATAAATTCAGAACATTATGAGAATAAACATATAACAAAAGAATTGTCATTTGATAATAATCATGATATTGCAAGAATAAAGTTGCATAAAAATAAAGTTATGGTATTACTTTATTTTTTAAATAAAGTAATACTTTAATTAAAAATATTTAATATGAGGATAAAGTCAATATTTTTATATTATGACTTCATTCTCATATTTTGCCATTGTTTATTCTCATAAATTTATTTATTTTAGTGTGGCCCTAATACTCTGTCATAGTCTGGACTCTTGCTTATTGAGAAACAATTGCTTCCTGTAGGTGTGAACTCCGTTAAAGTTTTAAACTTTATCTGAACACTGCTTTTTCCCGTGACGTATGAAGCTTACCGGTAAGCTGCCATTGCTAAAACAACAAGCAGACTACAATTCTAAAAAAGAGAAATCCATTTCAATGGTAGAAGTCCCAAACAGAGCAGTGAAGACGGATTAGAATCAAGCTGATTTGAGGCTAGGCTAGGTGTTAGCATTTTATTTTCTATGTTACTATGAAGCATCTCTGTATTCATTTCCGTCTCGTTTTCCAGCTCCACCGTGAGTTTCCTGCCAGCCCCGATGATGGACTCGCTCCAGTTTCCTCAGAGCTCGTCTCCCTGCGTCTCCCAGCAGCACCCGGGCCAGCAGTACGCAGGTAGCTGCGCCTTCAAACCCCTGGCCCGTTTTTACAGTAGGATCACGAAGTAAAAGCGAGAATATTCTCATCTTCTGACACGAGAAACCCTGGAGATTCCCCATCACTGCCAGCGCTTCCAATACACTTCCCCCCACTCTCCATTTCTTAGTGTCAATAACCTGCAAAATGCATTCCTGCACAGCCACCAGTCTGCATCCAGTAATGAAATAATCCTTCCTGGGCTGACTCTGGCTTTTGTTTGTGCGGCAACGCCTAATTAGATTTCCTCTCTGGCGTTTATAAAATGAAAAAGAGCGGCGATCTGCAGGTGCACCTTCCTTCCTCCGCCGAAAACGTCCTGCTGACATCAAGATGCAGTGAAAAACTGAGAGCAACAAATGTCTCCTCAGAGGGGGAAGTGAGACACATAATGTGATGTAGTTTCAATTAAAGCTGCAGAAATCTATTTGTTCCCATCAGGAAGAAATTATTTTTCAAAACGAGCCCAGCAGGAATATACGCTAAACTGCAGCAGATTTTTTTTTTTTTTTTAATTAAAAAAAAATTTTATTATTACGTTGTCCAGACTGCAATCAACTTTATAATGAAGCAAGAAGAGATCTTTGATCGATGCAGGCAAATTAAGTTTGAATTATGAAAATGTTTCTGCAATCTACATGTCATTGCATGTTTCTGCCACCAGGGGGAAGTGTTAGGTTCATCTCTGATTATTTAGCTTCATTTTGTTTCTGAGCAGTCGTCATATTTAAGCAGCTGCTGATCTGTGATTTCATAAAACCAAGAATTTGAGAGACCGATTTAGTTTAAGGAGTTGACGGTTTTTTTGTATTTATTTCTCTTTTGTTTTTCGTGCAACACATTATAAACATATTTCTAGTTTAATTTGTCAAAATAGTGAGATAATCCAAAACACGTATGTAATATTTCTTAAAAAACAAAACCATATACCCAGAATACATTTTTGTACATTTTTACATTATTTTATTTTTACACCATATTCAATGTTAATTAAAAAAAGGGTTTTTTTGCATTCTGTCTTGTTTTAATGACACATTACTGCCACCTTGTGACATTTTCGTGTAATTGCAGTTTGTTTGACCCACAACTGTCAGCCTTTTAGTCACTCTTATTTAGAAAATTGCTTACACAGTAACTTTCATTATAAAAAGCTCAAAATGAGCCTTAGTGTTGTGTGTTTTTATGCATTTTCAATCTTTTTTTGCCCAAGCTCCTCTCTAATGACCTTTATTATTCATGTCTGATTATTATGGAGGCTCAGAGGAGGGAGCCTTCTTTTCCAGCCCGTCAGTAATGAGGTCAGGCGAAGGTCTCGCTGCGGCCTCACCTGCAGCGTGACCAGTAAACACTTTTAATTGGCTGGGCTGCTCAGAATCGGCAGATTACTGTTCCACGTATCCGTTGTCCTTGTTACTGTCAGAGGGAATAATTTCATAAATCAACAACAGGCAAAGTTTGCCAAACGGCTTCCACCCCGAGTGCGCCGAAGGTAAACAGACATTAATTAAACCGTAATGTATGCAATCGTTTGATTTCATGGGCTGCGTTAATGTCTAATTAGAAAATTGAAGCGCTTTAATTCTTGAATGGAAACTTTTTTTTCGTTATTAACTGATCAGGTGTGGGTGAATAACGATCCGATGTGTGTTTCTGTTGATCCCATGCTCCTATTGTGGCGTCCACCAACCTGTGTGCATCCAGGGTTGTTGCCAGCGGCGCCCGGCGGCGGCATGGTGATGCTGCAAATGGCCACTCCTCCCTGCCAGCAGCTCCGGGCCCCGTCCCCCTGCCAGAGGAAGCAGCCCGGCCACAAACACTCCGACCAGCAGCAGCAGCGCGGACGCAGGCCTGCAGACGTGCCCCAGACTCCTGATAACACCCAGGTACAAACACTGCACAAAAAAAAAAAAAAATGTTCTTGAAGTTTTGACGACCTCCAATTCTGATTCTGCAGCTTTCCAACCATTCCCGATTAGCACGCTGGCGCAGCTTTGGGGACAAACCCCCGCTGTACGTGTGCAAGTCGCGGCGCTGTCGAGAAAGCAATTTAAAAGCTAATTTAGTCGGGTTGTGACAGTGATTTGAGAATTGTCGCCCTGAGCCAGACTTGGTCTCTCCCCACCGTGGCAGGCGGGTTAAATGTCGCCGCAAATAGGCTGCGCAAATGAAGCCGGCGCCGCCGAAAACCTGAAAACGAGGAGAAAATAGTCCTTAGCGCCGGGGTGTAATGGTACATTAGTGGGACTAATGTGGATGAAATGGTACATTAAAGCAACCACTTGAACATCACAATGACTTTGGAGAAGTAGTTGGAGGAGTGGTAGTTGTTGTTTTTTTGTTTTAATGAAAGTGTTTGTGTTTGTCTGCTTCCTGTTCCTGCGCCCCCGGCGGGTTGGCTGTAGAGCAGCCTGCCTTCGTCTCCGGCGCTCACCCCCTCGCCCTGCCAGCCGCCCCACATCAAGGCCCTCTCATCAGGCGTCTCCCCCATCCCCATCCTGTCCCACCACCCGCAGCTCCCTACAGCCTTCATCCACAGTGGACAAGGTCCGAATCGCTCCTCTCTGATCCACTCACACGATTTCTGCTCAGAATTGGCCCAACTTGGGTTCACCTCTCTTCCAGGTGAAGCGCATTACTCTCTCCTGGGTCAGCCTCTGCAGTACAAACCCTCCATCAGGCCTCCGCTGCTGCACACTGCGCACATGGTAACCAAACACCAGGTAAAATCATCTGTTTACAAGGAGAAACTCCTTAAATCCGTTGTTTTTTAATTCTAACGATTTTCTTTCTCCGCCCCCGCAGGGTCCTCTGGGAGTTTGGCGTAGCGGTCATGGGAGGAAGTCCAGCAGAAAGCCTCTATCTTCAGACCTCAGTGTATGTAGAGAGGAGATTTCAGATGTAACAGCTTCATTTTTTTAAGTAAATTCATCTTTAATTGCAGGAAAACGTCTTTAAAATCCCTGCTGTTATGCACGGTGGAGGATGTGTGATGCTGTGACCCGGGAACATTAACTGAAATGAGCACAAGTCCTCCACCGAACTGAAGAATGGGCAAAATTTCTTCTTTTGAAAGAGATTTTTAAACCTGGATTACAAATTAGAAATTAAAATTAAAATCCAAATTAAGAAAAACGCTCTCTTCTAATTTCTTGGATTCATACCAACATATTCTCATGAGTTGGAATATTTTATTGAATAGGACGCATTTATTTCACTCCAGTAAATGTGGGCTGTATATCTAACAGCATCTTTTAGCTGCTTCACACAAAAAATTCCCCAACAAGCAGCGTTTATTTCCTGTCGGGAGCCATCAGGCCGATACAAACCAGCTGCTTTGATGCCAATTTAGCAGATTAAGTGAAAGTAGCATCACTTTTCTTGTTGTCAGATTATGCTTGCCGTGCTCCTCCGTTGTGGAAAAAGCGTCTGTCGGTGGATGGATGTAAGCAGAATAAATTACAGACGAGGCAGAAATCACACCTGCCAGAGGAACCTGCAGCAACGGCAGTATTTTTCCTGACAAAAATGTGCTGATTTCAATCATTCAGCTGTATTATTATTGTTGAGTTTTTTTTGCTGAAATTTCTCCTGTCAACAAAAAAATAACCTCTGTTTGATTTTTTTTTTTTTTTTTTTTTTAAAGAATGTAAGGAGAATAAAACTCTTGAAAATGTCAGCGGTTTATCGAAGCCTCAGCGGTCCAGCTCTGATTTTCTCTTCACCCATGATGGTTGTTTAATTTACCAGCTGTGTGTGTGTCTGCAGTGAGCAGCAGTCAGAGCCTGGAAATGACACGTCCTCCGGTGGGGATCGGCTCCACAGATTCCCTCTGGAGGCTCTGTGAAGCGGCGGCGACTCGATCCAGCGGCTCGATGCGAGTGGCGGCGCTCCCGGTGGACATCCGGACTCATCACACCTCGTCTTTGCCAAAAAAAGAAAAACAAAACGCGCCACCTTAAAAACTCTGGCACCGGATCCAAAGGGAGGGAGCGGCGTGACTCGGACAAGGCCGGCCCAACGCCGCTTGGGTCTTCGGTGCAACTTTAAGGCGCCAACATGAACCTCGGCTGCATCAGTTCTGGACCGTCTCTCAGACACGGTCCAAATCAAAGTATCAGATGTTTGACTTGTGAACATTCACATTTATTTTTGTTTGTTTTATAGTTTTTTTGTTTCTTCCTGGCAGACGGATTTGTACAGAGTTCAGCAAATCTGCCTTTCTGTTCTAAAACGTTTTTCTTGGAGGATTTATTTGCCAGCTGGTGTGCCTCTTGTGATAGCAGGTATAGGACTGTGACAGCGCATACACCAAGGCACATAAAACTGATTTGTTTTTGCCCACTTTTCTTTAAATAAAAGGATTGAATTCTGTTAAAGGTTACAAAACTAGCTTTTATCTTCAGTTGGTTACCTAACGCTCCCCCTAGTAACATCTGTACAATGTGAAAACACTGAATAATAGACTACCTGAATTATTTAAAGAACCGTCAAACACAGTGAATGTTGCATTTGCACTGAAGTAATCAAAGTGAAAGATTTGATTCGTATCAAAGCCTGGGTTTTTCTTTTTTTTATGATCCTCCCTCCCATACCCGTTTGTTGCACTCGCCAGGCCACTTTGTTTTATATGATTAAATTAAAATTGTTTAAATGCACAATTAAAATGCAAACAGTGTGTCACTCGTGACTTAATTTGAAAAACAAGGGTTTTTCACTTTTTTTCTGGTTTGACTTTAATAAATGTTTGCGCCACACATGTTGACACTTAAGTCAGATTATTAAACTTTTTTTTCTTGGTGTGTGGTCAAAGACAAAACGGTTTCCTAGAGATTTGTCTCTGCTTAACAGCTTTATATGGTTTTGCTGAGAAAAATAAAATGAAAGAGCTAAATGAGCCGAACTGCGGTTTAAACCCGTCCGTTCGGATTTGGGGAAACAGGGACACCTAGTGGACAAATGGCGCTAGTGCACCAGCATACAGTCAATCCGGCAAACGGAGCCACCTAGTGGACAGCGGATGTTCCTACAGCGTCCCACTGTTTTCACTCGAGAGTGAAAATGAAACTGAACGGCTTCTTTAGTTGTGAGTGGTTATAGCAACGCAAAGCGTGGCTGGAGAAAAGGCGGTAAGAGCAGGCTGCGATGTTTACTGGGCTCCATGGCTACAGTCATGGCGGACAGCCGCAGGACGGTGGTCGTATCCGGTGTGCCCGCGGTGCTGGAGTTCAGCAGGATGGTCGACAAGTTGACTATCCACTTTCAGAGCCGCAGGAGAAGTCACGGAGGGGACGTGGAAGTCGTGAAATACCCCACTAACATGGACGGAGTAGCCTTCGTGACTTTTGACAAAGCTGAAGGTAAAGTAGCTGTGGAGGGAAATCTTTACATGCACGCTGGAGGGGAAAAAGATTCTTGGGAGACTAGTTCTGTATTTTAATTATGACGTTGACCACCTAGGCCTTCCCTCTGAAGTTCACACTTCACCCCGGAACTATCGAAAGTATGAAATAAAAGACTTCTCGTTTTCTTCCGGCGTCGTACGTCAGTATTGCCGCCATCTTCAAAAATCTGCTCTGTTGTGATACTGAGGCGTTAACAGCTGCGGGATATTCTTCAGTATTTGGACAGTGAAGGGGTTCAACATAAAACCCTCAAACGGTTGGGGGTTTTATGTTGACAGTGTGTAAGGTTGCTTTCACCGAGTGGTATATCCTGAAATAGATCATTCAGAGATAATTTTAAAAAGAAAAAACATCTATAAAACCCCTATTCTGTTTGTAGGAACGTTTAAAAGTGCCTTAGGCTGGGATGGGCATGAAAAATGCAATATATTACCTAGACAGATGTGATCTAGACTAGTGTTTTTCTACTCAGGACTTATTGCCCTGCATGTTTTGGGTGCTGCACTAAGCTGACTTAAATAAATGCTGCTTCTGCATCACTTCATGTGCTGAGGAGGTAGAGCAAACATTTGATTCAGGAGTCCTGGAGCAAGGTAACATCTAAAAGTGAAAGAATAAGGTTGAAAACTTGGCACACTTCTGAACAAGCATGTAACAATAGTGGAGAGAAAAACTCCCCTTTAACAGAAAGAAATCCCCAGCAGGATCAATTTGAGCATCCATCTGCCACAACCAACTGGGGATTTGAGAATACAGAGTATTCACACACATGAAGAATCAGGAGTACTTTCTTTGTTAGAGAAAAGTGAGAAGTCAACGGTAGCTTCATCCAAGAGAGGAATTCATCAGATTGTGAAGCATCATGTTTTTTTTGGAGGCTTTAACAGATTGGTTAAAACTCTCGGCAGATGCAAAGCGGGTGGTGAGAAAGGAGCAGCACATGTTGATGGACGAGGAGTTTACTCAAGACTACGCTATCACTGTGTTTCCATTCAGCACTGATGTATGCATGGTTTGGTTTTACTTTCCATCGATTTCAAAATTGAAACCTATTTTACGTTTTAACCCCAACACACGAGATTCTGATTCTGACGTGTTTTTCTGCCGCAGGTGTTTCTGTACGTGGCCGGAGCTACAGTGGACCTCTCAGTTTTCGGCAGCGATCAGGCCTCTCTGATCAAAAGTCTGCAATCAGTTCACAGATCAATCCGCTTCCAAGCGTCGCCCCAGCACAGGAAGGCCTCCATAGAGGGTCCCTTCTCTGCCGTCCATGCCCTGAAAGAGGACCTCATCCGCAGGGCCAGCCATTTAAGACCCTCATCCCAAACCGCATTCAGCAAATCCAGAGGTAGGTCTCCTCATCCTAGACTAGCATCCGAGAATAACCCGACAAGCTGCAGAAGCACAGAAACTAACAGGGAAGCAGCAAACTCCAGCAGCTTATCAAAGTCATCTCACAACACCGGAGAAGCAAGAGAAGTCCAAAACCTGATCTCAAAAGCAGAAACTCCAAAAGCTTCCTTGAGGCAGAAAGCATCTAATGAGAGTTTGGCTGGAGGGAGCTTCAGACAAGCGGTTGGGGAGGAAATAAGTACACGACTCGTCTCCTCATCAGGGCTTGCATGGTTCCCTATGGAGGAGAAATTCACTAAACAGCAAAGAGATTATAGGAGTCCGCAACAACCAGGCAGGTCGGACAAGATCCCTGCCATCCAGAGCGGAGCTAATTATTGGGAGGATCCCGGCAGCCCAATGAGGAAGAGCAAGTTCCCTCAGAATGACCAGAGAAAAGGTTTAACTCCCTCAACAAGCAACGTAGGGGCTTCTGAAGCCATTTTGGTTGACTTACACACATTCAGATACATAGAAAAATTTCACAAGATGGAGTTAGACAGGTGCTTGAAGGGCATTGACATGACTACCAAAGAAGTAGAAGGAGCTGGAGTTATGCAAATATTGCTGAGTGAGAAACAACCTTCTGGGGCCTCATCAAGAACCCTCAAAGACGCTTTGGGAAACCTGGAGAATACAATCAGCTTTTGGCAATCTCAACTGAGAGTTCACGTGATCTCTTACAACAAATCTACATTTTCTGACCAGCAGAAACTGATTGAGATCTGCAACCATGTGAACTCCTGGTATAGTAACGTTCTGTATGTGTTGGAGAATTCCTGCATTAAAGTAATCGGCCCTCCAACAAACATTCTCCTGTTCAGTAAGGAGCTGGAGGACAAGATGGATAAATACACACCTGTGAAGCCTATTATAGGAAAAAGCAGGAGATAAAATCACATAGGAGACCACAAGGGGGAGCTGTTGGGCCTGACAAAACCTGAACTTGCACTGAAATTAGCACGTACATTCTTATTTTTACAACAAATGTGACCAAACAAAAAAAGACTTTTGTTTTTGTTAATTTTAGTTTTCTATAATCTGTTTTTCTTAAGTCATTGCTCTATTACAGTACAATTAAAACCTAAAAGGTGACAGATGACAACCTGCCTGATGTAATCAGATCACTTCAACTTCTTTCAATACACTCATGCAGTATTTTGATTGGTCTGTCGCCAACAATAAAACACTGACATCTGTAGTCGTAATGTGATTAATTAAGAAATATTTTGCGGTATGTAATCATCACTGGACAGCAGGGGGCAGTGCAGCACACCACCGCCCACATGGTGAACAACCCCCTTCTCTGTGGGTGCCACAGCTCAACCCAACCAAGCATTTTTTGGAGGCTGGGTTTTGGCAAGCAGGAGGCCGATTGGAAGACAAATGATGTCAGATGGATGTCCTATCATACCCCCATCTCTGCTTACACACACAGAGCACCGCAGCCCTTCTGATGAGAGGGGACGCTCAGCAAAGCGATGTCGTGTTGAGGCTGCTTTCATTATTTCAGGGTGCTATTATTCAGATGGGTCCGCTCGGCAGTGGGGATAATTGATTCATTATGTTAAAATAAGCCACGCCGCCGTAATGAACACACACAAACACGATCCCCCCAGACAGACTCACTCTGACCGGTTACCATAGGAACCCGAGAGGGGAGGCTGCGGATCTGCAGCGCCGGGCGTCGTTAAGGGATGCTCTTGAACACAATGGAGGCATCCATGAGGGCGGCAGAGTTACATCTCCAGGAGAAGAACCCTTCATCAAAGAGTTGAGCTGTCTCAGCTCCCAAACGTCTCTGGCGTCCCTATGGAAGCTCGGCTTGAACTATTTTTTTATTATCTGGTGGAGTAATAAGGCGGGTCAACAAGGAGGAAGCGTTCAACTCAAATGTCCTGACACTTGCTTTTCCCCCCTCTCCTCATTATACACAGTGTAATTATCCTGCACCATTCTTGAATGTATTTAGGATGCATGACTTTCGTGATGGAGGTCAAAAACACCATCAGGCCCCCAAAAAAGGGAGGCACGAGTGATTCTCAAGGATGCTTTCACCAAGGCTGAGTTCTCCTGGGGATCAAACCTATAATTGGACTGGAGATGCATTCCTGAACCCTTGTACCTCTGGGTCTACCACTGTCTGATGTTTCCCATTAGGAAGTTGGTCAGCCAAAGGAAATACATGCAAAGTGGGCATAAATTAGATTTTTAGATTTGTGTGGAGGGTACTAGAGGGGGTTATCAGATCATTTTAGAGCATCGAACACATTTTGAAATCAGACAAAGACAACCAGAGTAAATAGAATAAGTAGTTTTCAAATTGTGTTTTTACTTAT
Organism: Girardinus metallicus; assembly: GCA_903067095.1. Taxonomy (NCBI): domain Eukaryota; kingdom Metazoa; phylum Chordata; class Actinopteri; order Cyprinodontiformes; family Poeciliidae; genus Girardinus; species Girardinus metallicus. The sequence goes on along the minus strand of CAEGAE010069770.1, from coordinate 89,433 downwards.
TAATGGAAAACAACCATCTATACCAACTTGGTGAAGAAATGTCAATCATAGAGTCTTACATTTCTGCTGAATTTGTAGCCTAATAGTCATTCATTGTCCTTTGACTATGCCACTCCAAACCTTTAGTTTGTGTGTGATAGCTATTCAAAGGTGGTGCATTACCAATCTTGGAGACATTCTCCATCAGGGTTATTTGTTAAAGAGCAGAAATTCTGATAGTGAAGCAGCAAACCTGACCCAAACCATCACACCACCACCACCATGCTGAACATTTGGTATGATTCTCTGTTATTTTGTAATGCTATTGGTTTTACACCCACCAAGAAGTTCAGGTTTTGTCTAATCCTTCCACAGATTATGTCCCAAAGGACTTGCGGGCCATCAAGATGCTTTTGCTAACTGTAATATGGTTTGTTGTCTTTATTTTGGTTTTTATGTGGTTTGAGTTCCTTTTGCCAACTTCCTGCTGGCAGATAGATTCTGCGATTTTTTCAAATGATTCTATGGTTCTGGGACTAATCAGGTCAGGACAATACTTGAAATTAAATTCATCTTTAGTGTTTAAACTAATTAATGATTTAAGAAGAAAGTTGTTGGTTTGGGTAACTTTCACAACCTTTATATTATAAAAGCAGAATAGAAAGAGGAAAAGAAAATACAGTCAAACTACAGCAGTGACTAACAGCCTCAAGGACACAATGGTCTAGTGTGTCTTAGCCATTCATGACGTGATTGGTACCTTTACCATCCGACTAGTGTTGTGTTCAGGCACATACATCTTAGAGGTCAGAGGTGAGACAGGGAAGCAGTAACCCTCTGCATCCTTCCTTCCCCACAGTGACGAATGAGACTGCCGGTGATGGATAACCTTCTGCCAGCAGTGTGTGCATGCACATTGTAGTCACAAATTAAGTCTTAATGATTGTCTTTACAGATCATCACCCTGTCGGGGAGGAGGAAAGTAGAAAAAGATATGAGTTGTAACCTCCCACATGCAGCTTTGCTCTGCGTAAATGTTTCCTTGGGTATTAGAGAGTTTTGATGGAAGACCACAGCTGGTGAAATTGAGGGCAACAGACCAAGAAAATGGTTTTTGTGTGGTAGAAAGGATGAATGGTATTTCATTTGTCACAATTTGTAACCCAAGAATGTTATTGAAGCCTTTTAACCAAACCTCTACTGATAGTTCTTGAGTTTTCATTTGAAGCAACTATATTTCTTTTAACATTTTTTAAAATAATACTGTGTAAATTCATTATTTTTCATTCTAAAAATGGATAACGTTCTCACAGAGGATAAGTAAAATGCTTTAAAAAGCTCAGATATGTAGCCTGTTGTGTTTATTTACATACACGACATACAACCTGAAAAAGTTATAAGTATTTCAGAGAAGTTGTCAAGTATTCAATGATTTTGGCTACTTATGGGCGCTAAACCCGTCAAAAACCGGAAGTCCACTGCGGTAAGGCAACAAAAGGGCTAAGAACTAAAGAAGCTAGTCATGTGGGAATTGAATAATTTTGATTTTGGAGTTGTCACTAAAAGTGTTATTTTGCATTTAATTTTGAAATAGTATATTTGTTTACATATTTAAACATGTTTTAGAAATTCTCAGCTTCTTGTATCTATCGTTTTCTGAGAATTAGGTTATTAATGTTTACATATCTAAATTTTTGTTTATTTTTAGTACTAAACTTCTGAGTCCTAGTTTCCGTTTCAGACTTCAGTTCTGGTTTTAATCTGCTCTCAGAAGTGTAAAATCCCTGATCTTTGTGTGGTTAAATATTAAACATTTTCGTCCTTTAGTCCATTTATCCTGGACTTTTTAACTCATAAGGTTAGATCTTAAACTTTGTGGCAACTTGCTTCAGTCACCCGGGTTTCTTTGCTAATTACTGCCTCTTGTAATCGGTCCACCCACCTTTGCTTGCGATGCTTTCATGGTTTTGAATGTTTGTCACAAACAAAAAGTTCTGCGTCGCACTGAAGCAAAATTATTGCCCATGATCTCTTCTGCATTCCTTCCTGGCATCTGAACTCCCCCATCTGCTCAGCTCCGCTCAGCCATTCCAGGAAGCTTCAGTATAATTACGAGTCTCTCCTCTGACCATTTCGAGACGCTTACAGTTAGTGGGGTGTGAAGAAGATGTGTGACTGCTTGTTAAACCTTGACACCGTGGACTGCAGTGCTCAACACAGAGAAGCAACATGAGAGATACTCAGTTTAGAGCAATAATTTTACACTCCCTTCAGGACAGGACACCAGAAACTCACATTGGCAAGTTGTTAGTTGGTGTTTAAAAAATACAGAAAAAACAATGAAAAGTAATTCCCTTCAGGAACCAACGACTGTGAAGCACTTGTGACTCACCTTCATTAAAACCAAACTTAAGAAAAGCTAAATTAGCCTTTCTCTCTTCTGGCATTTGATTATTATGAGGCTGAAACGATTAATTGTGATGAATCGATTATTGAAGTAATCATTAACTAATTTAGTAATCGGTTAACTGGAGTATACAGACTAATAAAAAAGTGAATTTGTGGAAAAAACAAAATACTTAGAACCGATATAAAATTAGCTGGAGATCGGCACCAGCAGCCCTCCCGACCCCACTGAGGGACGAGGTGTACAGAAAATGGATGGATGGATATTTCAGTTACAACATGTGCAGTGAAGAAGTTACTAAATCACCAAAATTTGAAGCCAGTTTGACCTCAAAATGACTCCAACTGGAGAGCAAAGCTGTTTTCCTTCAGTTTGTCTTGATATGTTTCAGAATATTTTGTGCTGCTCTGTGGGAAAGCGTCCAGCTCTATTTACTGATAAAAAATATCAAATGTCCCAGAGAGGCACATTTCCCAGGTGGGACTGCAGGGCATGGTCTGATTTGTGGGTAGTTATATTGATGAAGGCACTCTGCCTTATTTTAAAGCATACATGGATGTGTCCAGGAGGTCCAAAACAGTCCCCAAATAGACCAGATAATTCAGATTTATGTGAAAGCACCTGTGTGATTTAATGGCTGTGACATTTTTAAAATTGAAGCCACCACAGGACTGGCACCAGTGGCTCCATTTTGTATTATGTCTATCACTCATGCTGCGCTGAGCACGATAGGCCCTGGGGGCGATGATAAAAAAAAAGTGACATTATGAAGGGTCACAGCTTGTAATTGTGATGGTGAATCGAATTATAATGCATTAAAAGACGAATTAAGCCCAAAAGAACAGAAAGAAGAGAGGTGTTTCCATTAGTAACAGCAGAAATAACCGTCCAGGAAAACTCTTTTTATAATTAAAAGATTTACATAACTATCCAACGAGGAGATTACATAAATGGAGCCCTGTATAATTCATTAGTGTGAATTCCTCTGCGTCTTCCGTCCGCACAGTCTTATCTAACATTTTCAGGTTAGAAGAGGTCAATTTGTAAAGGAAGACGGGACAGATGTAGGAGAGAAACAGATAAGCTAACAGAAAAGATGTGACTCTAGCGCATCTATGGCCCACTGAGCCAAGGAAGGAGCAGCATGACATGAATGATATGGACATGAATGAAGCTTTGTAAAATCAAAGTCTACCTCAGAAAGAGATTCAAAGAGGCTCATTCATCTATATGTATACTTTATCTTTGCAGGATTATAGGGGGGCTAGTCACATAACGGTAAAACTACTATAAACATCTAAATGTATTGGTATGCATTTCCTATTTGTGTCAACCTTTAATCATTAGCTGGATTGTAGCCTTTTGTAGTAGTGTGCATCTTTGTTTTTGGTTATTTTGTGACTTCCTGGATGAGTTTTGGTGGCACTCTTAGAGTAATTTTGGTTGATCAGCCACTTCTATGAAGGTTCACATCTGTTCCATGTTGGTTTTCCTCCATTTTTGGATTATATCTCCCACTGTGCTTTGGAGTCCCAAAGGCTTAAAAGAGACTTGACAGATGTCAGTGACTTTCTTTCTCCTCTGTCTGAGAGAAATTGACTAGAAAGCTTCGTAATTAATCACATCTCTTTTGAAGCATGTTAAAATTTGTTTGATTTGAAGCATTCTTTTTTTTACTCGGAAATGCTGTTAGACTCTTTGTCACACCTTTAGTCCCAAACTGCCAAATGCATCTTCCACCTATATTTACCAAAATGCAAGAGTTAAAAAGGACCTTCATATCCTACTTACATCAGCTGAAAAACGCTGCAAGTAAGCTATATTTTTAAAGAAAAACTGTACTTTTAACCCCTACTTACAATGCAACAGGATATCAATGTTATGATATGCATGCAAACTTAGCAGAAATATCAGTGTTAAGATGTAAAACATGTTTTTTGTGTATTCATGTGTAAAAATGTAGTTACTTTTGCCCATCTCTGCAGAAAATCAAAACATCTTGCCATTCATTCAAAAACTACTTAGACAAAATGTCTCCTCATCTCAAAACCATTAGAAACCCCAAACCCCCAAGCGGCAGACCGCATTCATGCTACCTAACCTTAAACAGAGAGAGAGCACACTGATTTGATTAGGCCTACTCTAGTTTTAAAGTCTCCTGGAAATGTCAGCAAAATCATCAAAGCGTCCGAATGCTTTATAAAGCCAACATCAAAGGCATTCCCTGCATACTGCGTCCTCCAAATTATTGGCTCACGGCTAAAACGTCTACATCTGCACAACATTATTAGTTTTATGGGGCTGTTGTAAGTGGAAACAGACTGAAAACAGCAGAGACAAGTGACATTTCCCCCTCGCAACTCCACCCGCAGCCCACCAACTCTCTGCTGCATTTGCAAATATACGTCGGATGCTCTCTGTATGATATCACACCCTTCCTGTTTGTTTACTCTCCGCCCCTCATCTTAAATCACATGTTTGGTTTTCTCCCCTTTGTTTACTCACAAAGGCCCACATTTTTCCTATTGTTACTTGCATAACTTTTGGAAATTCTTCCAAATTTACAATTTGGCACTACTTCGTGTTTATTTATGGCATAAAATCCCCCAAAATGCATCAAAGTTTGAAGGTGCAATGTGACGAATGGTGGAGAAGTTAAAAAATCTTTTGCCTTTTGGTATTTCACCACTATTTCCCACAATTATAAGAAATAAAACACTTATCCAAGTAATTGTAAATTGCATTTTGGGGGGTGATTTATTTCCCAGGTGTTGCAGAAATGCAAAAGACTCAAACCCCCCATGCAGCTCCAAACCACTGGACTCAGAAAAGCCGTGAACATTGAGGCTTATCAGTGCGTTCCTAAATGCCACATTATGCCATCAATCGTCCTGGACCAAAAATGGGTCGCCCAACAAAATAATGACCTGGAGCACTCTAGCAGAACAGCTGCAGAATGGAGGTGGAAAAAAGACGATTCACATCCGTCACTGACCGCATGAGAGTGCGGACCTGAATGCGGCATTGAAATGCCGCGCCTGCAGCAGAAAACGGCCACTTCCTGCCTGATGCTTCTCCAGCCTTGCTCTACTGGCCGAGTTCTGCAGACAAAGCAAAGAAAAGTCAACAAATCTTCCCTGAAGCAGAGTATAGAGCAGTTTAAAGTTGTTATTTCAAACATAAAACGTTACATAATGATGCAAACATTGAAATATTAGCTTATAAAGTGAAAATAGTGGTATTATAACACTCTTCCAGCTACACCACCGTTCTAATCAGTGTACCAGAGTGAGTGCATTGTTATAATTTACAAACCAAACTGCCTATCATATTGATCTCATCTGGCACATCCTCATTAAAACAATGTGATGGTATGCAGCACTGTGTCCTCATGTCTAACCTTGGTTTCATGTCTTGACTACACCTCCACCCACCCGCATCGTTCACAGCAGGCTGAGCCGTCCTCAGGGCGCCTCAGCAGATCAAAGAAACGTTGGCCTGAACCCCTGCCTGGAGAAAACCTCTAAATCCCACCAACAACATCCCTGTGCCTCAAAGTAAACCCACAACACATCCTTTTTTCAACAACTAGGAAGCCCCACAAGGGCTTTCCTGCTATGTGTAGCAAATCACAACCTTAGCTGCCTATTGTCTTCTTCACAATTAATTTGGAGAGTTTCCATATTCATAGAGAGACACTCACCCTCGACTAAATAACACCTCCCTTTACACCCATCCTCCTCCTCAGCCACCATATCACCCTTATTTGGACATCCTCACAATTTGACTGTCCTCACTTGACCCTGACGATGTCTGCTGCTGATTTGAGGAGACAGAAAAGCAGATAAGCTCCAGATTTCTCCAGAGTGTCACCATAGTAATAGGGGAAAGGAGCGGCTCTGAGATAAAAGAAAGCTTTGCATTGAGTAGTTTGAACATTATGACAGCCCTGACCCATCTGTGGACTCCTTTAAGGGTCTGTTCAAACCCCTTTGAACTCTGTGGAGGTTGAGCTGAATTGTTGGCCGTATCAAGACTATTTCTTGCTTGAAAGATTCCCACCTTTAATTTATACATAATTGTACACCTACAGAAGAAAAACGGATCATGTGACAGTTAGTCCGCCAAACATGTAATCACTAAGCTGCACTCAGCGGTGTAGCAGCTATAAAACAATAGGAGCCCTACTTATAGCAATATTGCTGAAGAGATAGAGAGTCCACTCTTCCGTGTAATTGTTACACCAGTAAAAGGAATTTCTAATCATGCGGTAGCATAATATAGTCCTATTTCAATGTTAAAGAAGCTTTATGTTTGTGGCAAATACTGTAGAGGTAAACTTAGGAATGTCTTAAGTAGGTTTCATTTCCATTTGGTATAAATTGAGATTAGTTGGTCCAGGTGGATTGACTCCCGAACCAAAGCAGAGTCCAAAAACAAAAAACAATCTTTAAAAACACTATTTTATGAATCTTGAAAGTGCCTTCATATTGGAATTGGGTAGTAATTTGCACAGGAAATTGAGGTAAGAGGCAGTGCGCCACCAATGACCTTCCCATGTGAAACATATAATTAGAATGAAATGTGCAAAAGTTATCTAGTTAAAGTAATTGTCTGACATAAAAGTAATGCATGAGAAAGGTTTAGCAGGTTAAAAACTTCTTTCTTCCACCAATTAGTAGCTGTGCCAGCTTTGTTTTTTTAAATGAAGGAGTGAACATTTGACTTTTGATGTCACCTGAATATTTTAGCTATCTTTAAATCACTACGTGTTTAACAATACATTAAGGTGGCATGTTAATGAGATATTGTTGTGAGAAAAGTAACTGCAGACTGACTTTTAGAGTTTGTTGAGACAGACAATGTCCTTAGAACAACAATTATTGTTGTGCAGTCAAATCCTAACGAGTAAAACAGTGACTACATGGAGAAATATAAATTATTTTGGCGATATTATTTAGACAATGGTAGAATTGATGCCCTAATGCAGTGGTGCCCAAAGTCGGTCCTCAAGGGCCGGCATCCTGCATGTTTTAGTTCTCTCCCTGCTGGTAAAAATAACCTTTTCAGCATGTCAATGTTCTTCTTAGACCTTCTAATGAGCCATTATTTGATCCAGGTGCGATAAACCAGGGAGAGAACTAAAACATGCAGGATGCTGGCCCTCGAGGTCTGACTTTTATTACCACTGCTAATGCCTCGGAGTAGCAATGCTGCACAGACCTAGAGCAGAAATAAGAAGTATTGAGTGCTTGTAAATGACAGTTTTTGTTTAGTACAGAGATCTTTTAAATCCATGGGTAAGTTTCCAGATTGCTAAGTCTCTCATTTCTCATGACTTTCTGTTTCTCACTGGATAAACTAATACATAAATCTTCATTTTGTGAACTCCAAGGTGAGGACTTTGCTGTCACTGCTTTTTTCTTTTATGTCTTTCTCCTCAAACTTATAACAACTTCAAAATTTGGCACTTTTGGCTTCATCCTCTGTTGCCTTAAGCTGACTTTTTTTTTGTCATTGTTCATTTTTACATATTTCTCAGCTTCAGGCTTAGAAATTAAAATTCATGAACCCAATACAAAACATTGTGAAATATGCCCTTCAAAGATTTTTAAAACTTCTGTACCAGGGATCTCAATAAATGTGGAAGGTATTGTAGAAAGCTTGGGTGAAGTAGATAAAGTCTGTCTAAAGCAGAGGCTTTAATAGTAACATATTATTGTGTTTCCGGCTGTCATCTGCCACTTACTTACAGGTCCGCTACATGTGGGCCAGAGAGATGGCCTGGTTGTTAGCTATATATAGCTGGAAGTCATTTTTGGAGCGCCACACTAGGTTCTTTTCAAATGTTTTCTTCTCTAAATGTGTCACTTCTTTATTAAATTAATACCCTCTAACCTTATTACCACAGCCAGTGTGATTAGCTCACCTAGAGTTGATTTTGTCCATGTATAATTTTTGTTTCTTTCATGCAGATTCAAACTGAACTTCTTTGCATAATCGATATTAATATTCTTTCTTGGACAAGAAGTAATTGTCTTTGTTCGTAATGTAATTTGAAGCGAAACTCCCTCAAGGAAATTGGACACACACAACCACGGTTATGCATTTAGTAATAAAATTAACAGCTTCGCGTGATTAACAGCTGAGGACGTTCAATAGAGACGCCTCAGGGCACATCATGTCATCTTATAGCCGAGTAAAATCCCATCCGAACCTCACAGACATGTCAACATTGCCATCTCTCAATGGTAATTAACATTTAATGCCTTTTAATGAGACTGATATTGACGCTGCATCTTTTCATTTAGTATTTGAGATCTGGAGGCAAATATCCATCTCTGCCCCACATACAGAGTCTCTCATTTCTCATTACAGGGATAAGTAGCTTGACAGCGTCAGTGGCTGTTTGCTAGCTGTCACATTCCTCTCCGCCTCACACACCCTAACTTCTGCAGGCTCATCTCTGGATGGCTCTGTCACACGATCCAAGTCATGGGAAAAGCTGCGGTGGGTCTTGCACAATTAAAAAAAGCCACATCCTCGCGCAGCAGTCGCACATTTCCGAGGATCACAAAGAAGGAAGAAACCACTGGTTCGGTTTGCAGACAAGGTGGCAGCAATCTGCAGTTAGGAGGTTAATGTTGACAGAAATCTGGGGGTAAAATGATTAGCTACCTATATCTGCAGGCACAAAGGAAGTAAAGTCTACAAAGGGACAATGTACTTTGTAGAACAGGCGGCCGAAGAATATTTTAGTGAAGCCATCTGGTTGTTTATGTTGGTTAACATATCATAATAAAGTTTATGTTTCTCTGGATATGAGGCATTGATGTGATGACAACATTTTGGTTGAGGGTAGAAACCTGGAGGCGGTTCTTCCCCCTGTGGAACAGAAAGCTGTAATAAAACTTCAGCAAACCTCCAGACACTCCCTAAAAGCAAACCCACCAAACCCTTTGTGCCTTGATGGGTTTGATAGGTAGAGATGCATCAAGATATGTCCAGTGAGTAGCCAGGCCCAGGCTATGGTTAACCTTGGAGCAACTGTTGCAATCCTTTGTAAGACAGAACATCCAGGAAAGATATTTATAGAGAGCTCCCTTGACTGTACAAGAAAGATGGTCAGCTTGAACCAGAGGAGACGTTGGAGAACCCAAAGGCAAGACCAGTCAAGGGGGAACAATAGGACTAGATGTTTCATATTCTCTCTATCTTTCTCTAGATGTCCTTGGATATCGTTTTGTATTGCTACTTCACTTGAACTCACTGTTTAAATGGAGTGAAACATCATCCTTTACATAGACGAGCTTCTCTAAGCCGCCTCTGACTTTCATAAATTACTGATCACGCAGGAATCAAGGCAGATTTGTGGCACCAGAGAAGATGTTGGGTAGGATCTATAGAGTGTTCTGCATAAACTTCGTGTTTATCTCCTTTTCTAAAAGGTTAAACACATCCGTATCATTACTGAAGTTATGGGTTCGACCCTCATAACTGCAGTGTCCTTTTACTTAAACCTCACCAGCCAGCTGGTTGCACAGGCCATCAGTTATCGCTTCAAACCCTCAAGCCATGAAGCTCACTAACTCTTATTGCCTTTATGAAGTTGTGACTACCGGAGGCATAAGCCCTTATCTTTTCCACAATATGTTGCTTGAGGTTTGTTACATCATTAGATTTAAAGCTTGATCATCTCCTTGGAACCATCCAATCGATAGTGTAAAAAGTGTTGTGTACTGCGCCAGATTGTTTCTGCTTGAAAACACAAAGTAACTGCATAGAGGAAGCTGTTATATCTAACATAGTGTGTAGTAATTGGTCTATGAAGTAGCAGCAAATTCCCTAGACTAGGTCAGTATGGAACAAAAAGCACATCAGTGCTCTAATGTGGAGTCAAAGTAAGCTAATTTTCCTCCAGAGGGCTACAAGCTAGCTAAGATATTGGCTGGAAATTGTGTGTGTGTGTGTATTTAAATAAGAATGGTTGCACTCAACAAAATTATTTATTTCAGTTGAATGATCTGATAAACTCAAATATTCATTCGTTGTGTCATGCATCTGTCAGACACAATTATTTTCCCGTCAAGTACTTTATGCTAATGAACACATCATTTCATGCACCATTAATCCAGGAACTTGAACACAAAAACACACACAGAACCCAAACTTCCCTGAAGGAACAGGTCATTCCTAGAATGATTCATCCTCCACACTGTAGCAAACTCACACACACGTGAACTGAACACATTCACTGCCTCATTACATCAGTGTGTGTATCCATGCCTGATCAGACATAATGACTGAAGGGAGACACTCGACAGATTTCCTGTACTTTCTGTGTGGATGTGTGTGTGAGACTTGCCCTGGCTGCCCTTCACCACACTCAGCAGAGGATATTAAGCTAATTGCTTATTAAAAGAAGATGTCATGTGTTAGTAAGCCAAAAATGGGGGAGGATAGGTAGTCAAAGCTTGTTAGGATTAGGAAGTTCCAGTCTGTTACCACAGAAATCCCAGAAAGAAGCAATGACTCTTTTATTTTGTTTTTATACGTCTTCGAACTTTATCTGGAGAACTGGAAAGTCCAGTTATCCATTCTACCTGTATGAAGAAACATTTTGACTAGAGTGCTTCATACTTTGTGTTAATATGATGTAACATTTGGTGATAGCAGATGACTCACAGCCTTTTGACCCAAATGTGAACTCATGTGAAAGATTCATCATTAGAAGTATAACAGTAGAACTGAAGCAAGAACACCAGAAACAACTAATAACTTGGCTTTATGAAAATGCGCCAATTTAAAAAAAAAAAAACCTCATGTTTTTTGATAAAAAAGTCATGTGATGAACACCTGGATATTAGTACTCGTAGAAAAGACAACAGGAAGTGGTTGGAGGATGATGGCTCAGCATTTTTTTAAAAGACTTATTGCTTGAACAAACTTTTTCATGTGTGATTTTAATTGTTTCTCATTTAATGGAAACACAGTAATTGTGAAATTTTGTTTTTTCAACTTTAGTGGAATGTCAACAAACTTTTGCGTAGATTAGTAATGGAAATGCAGCTAGTGTTTTATTTTTGTTTGTTTTTTACCAACATCATTAAGGTGTCTCCTCTATACCAGCAAAAAGCAGATAGATGTACACGGGAACTAAATGAGGAGTGGGACTCAAGTCGGTCCAAGGATTTGGATTCTATCTCTTGTGATTGCAAGAAATAAATTTCAGTTCACGATTTAATAGTTTGCACAGCAAAATGAACCTCACTGTGAAAATGCAGATGATTTTTCACACAAGCTCATCAACGCTCACATTCGCTTGTCTTTAAGGGTCAGTTGCAGCTCAGCTGGTGTGAAATAACATCTCCTTGTCCTAAAGTTGGAACAGTTTCAGACCGAGACCCCATGCTGCTGTCAGCTGGAGATCACAGCTCAAAGCTGAGAGCTGAGATTACTGAGAGAGGTCAACGAAAATTAAGGGAAATTTTATTTTACACAGATATTAAATAATTTCTATAAGCATTACCACAAAAATCAGAGCTGTGAGCCAATCTGAATTGGATTTTTGGGGAAGTTGTCAACATTTTTCCCTCATATTTACCTTCTGACTTCCGTATTTAAAAGGACTAGCATCGTAGTTGCGAAATCACATTGACACAATAGCCTTTTCTCCCTGAACTCTTCAAATTTCCCAGTCGTGGTGACTAAACACAGAAGAAACCTGTAGTAAACCAAAACGGGAGAACTTGTGCTGTGTTTGCCCCAGCGGTAAATGTCAGCGCGCCGCTGATTGTATCCACGGAGACATGAGATAACTGTGGGGCAGCGCACTGTCTGAGGTAGAGACGGCAAAGACCCAGTGACCTACACCCACCGCACACCTCCAGCACTCCTGACCTGCTGGCGAAAACCAAACTCACCCCAAATTGTCTTCCTTGTTATCCCTCCCAAAGAGAGCGCATAGAACTGATACTCACTGGCGCATGAGCCGAATCTGGAACGCTCCTGGTATCAGGTAACAGTAGACGCCAGCTAGTGCTTATTAAATGGAAACTACAGTATTGCTTCACTCAGATATCTACTGAATGAATTGCTCAGATGATTTATAGCAGGTAAAACAATATTGTGCTCATTTAATGGCTGCAGCTATTGTTTTTACAAAGTAGGGCTACAAGAGATAAGCTTAAACAAACCATTGTGTTGACAGCCGTGTGCAGTGGAACATTAACAACTGAAGCCGCTCAATTTCATAATCTACAACCTTTTGTTTGTTTTAGATTTTATTGCTTCAGTAAAAAAATGCTGTGCGTTAATATTGTTTCTGATTTGGAGTTGGAAGAGTGAAAATACACTTAATGATCTTACCGCATACATTCAAAACTAATGGAAACATGTCAGGACATTAAAAAATATCAGTTATTTTATTAGAATAGTATGAAAAAAATCATCTTAACATGATGATTGATCTAAACTAGTTTTCCACCACACAGAGCAATTTACATTTAGCTAAAAAACAAGCTATTTTGGTTGAGTTTTATTTGGCGATATCAGAATATTTGGGGCTGAAAATAAATGCACGCCACATTTTTCAGATTTTGTTTGTAAAAAACTTGAGCTATATAATAAAACTCCAAGTAAATACGTTTGCAGCTTTGATGTGACAAAATGTTCAGTGAACCTCCTGTAAGTAACCTAATATTCATTTACATCAGCCAGTTTATGCTAAAAAGGCCTAAAGACATAAAAGTCTTATGAAAATCTGGAAAATCTGCTGGACATTGACAGCCGCATGTGACCAGAAACAGGTGGTACCCTCATTTCTATTTTGGTCGTACAGTATTTGGACAAGCATTTTTGTTAGCCAACTCCATTAACAATGGAATCTAGTTTGTTCAACTCCATGTCCTACGTCGATTTCTAATGTCAAGTGTCACACTGGATGCATAAAACAAGCTTTTAAATTGTAGTTTTTAAAGCCAAGCAGGTAAAAATCTATGCAAAATTTGAATGAGGTCAAATGCATATGGTACGGAGCCGGCAGCCAAGAAGCACAGCTACGGTGTGTAAAGTCCCCCTCCTCTCCGCTTCCCTCGTCCCTTCTCTCCTGGCAGTGTTGTGGCCTGGAGGCAAAGCTCCCACACAACAGACGGGACTCCCACTTCACAGCCTGCAGGGTGGAGCTGTCTCACTGCACAGACTGCTGCCAGCAACGCGGCGAGTCAAATCACTGTCGCAGAGGGGAGTGCCGATGCAGATCGCCGCTGTTTTTCCCATTTCTGTGGAAATTAGCGATGGTTTTGTGTTTAGGAAACAATAGCCTGAAGGCAGGGAGATCAGCAGGGTTCCTGTTCACACTTGGGGAAAAGACAATGAAATGCAATCGTGGCGCGTGGATTCTCATTTGGAATAGGTTTAACGCAGTCTTTTTGTTTTTTGTTTTTTCCCCTAATTGTTCTCTTTGGCTATGCTACGATAAGTACATGTATTACTCATGGATAATGAGGGAAATCCTCCGTAGAAATGTGACGTCCAAACCTACTGTAGCACCTACAGTAGGTTCACGGGGTTCGTTGTGTGTTTGTATCAGAGAGCATCTGAGCAGTTTTCTTTCTGGTAAATTGCATAAAACGAACAAACTGTAAACATTACTACTTGGCTTTCAAAAATTTTATTTGAACTTGGTTTTTCAAATGTGGCACTTTTTCTATACAATTCAACCAAAAACAAATATCTCAATTAGGGGGAAAGTCTTCCTTAATGCTCTTAATTTGGTCATCTTTGTTCACTAAGCCTCGGAAAGGTTTTCCAGATCCAACAGATTGGGAATCAGTCTCTTGTCTTTCAGAAGACTCTACAGATTTTTCTTCTGATTTAGTTCTGACCTTTAGCATGGCCTTTCCAAAATGTACTGGACAACTCGTCAGCTTGGGTTTCCTAAAGGTTTTGGGTTCAAACTGGGATTTGAGTTCATCCACCTTGACAGAAATAAGAAAAAACTGTTTCATCCCCAGATCACGATGCTACTGCTACCATGTTTCACTGTGGGTATGATATTTGTCTGATGTTTTTTTGTTTCAAAGATTGGATTTATAATCTTCTTTTCCCAAATACGGGGGCTGTTAGTCTTTTCTTACTATATAACTTCACTTGGAGTCCAGAATTTATCTGGCTGATATATCGAATTATACCAGCCAGTCCACTCAACTTGCCACTGAAGCCTGTGTGACGTAAATTTCTCTATTCTTAGCTGCCCACTGGGGTGATAGGACTCTCCACCAGGGACGTTTTCCTGCAGCTCAAATTTTGGTGACCATAGTAACAGTCTGCCATTATTGAAAAAGATACGTTTGGTTCCAAACACAGTTGATTAGAACAACAACAAATCAGATACTAAGCAAAATAAAATAAACCTTTTGGGGGGTTTCTGTTGACATTTCGTTGTTTTTACCTTTTGAACTTCATAAGGTCTTGTTTCTCACATTTTCAGTTCTTTAAGCATTTTAATTATTGCTCTGACTATAGATATGACCAAAGTTGGGTAAAAAACTATTGCATTGGAGCCATTTCATGACTTCTGAAGGCCAACCAACATCCACTTTGTTTGAATTATCCATGAAATGGCAAAGGGTTGGAAAGTTTGTGAGTTTTCTAATCAACCACAACTTCAAAATCCAATATGGCCGCTCAATAAACTCAGTTTAAAATCAGTTTTTTACTGCAGCTGCAGTAAAAAACTGTTTGGCTGGACCTGATGTCTCTTCTCACCACAGTGTGTAACTTTTTGCATATAGGTTCTTCTTACAGTAACTTTTTATATATAATTTATGAACTATTTATTGTGTGTTACAGTCTTTGTATTAAAATCTAAATTTTAATCTTTTTCATTTTATGAGTTTTTTCTTTTTTATAGTTTTTTTTTGTGACAAAATAATACATGTAAAATTGAATGTTTACATCATATTACAGTGTTATTCCCTCATCAAAAACATACCTGGACTGTTGCCTTGATTCTTTCATGCATATTTGAGAAATCATTAAATCTCCATGGCAACCATTCAGCTGTGAAAAACGCCCAGTTGGACATAGCCCCGCCTACAAAGTTTAGTTCCTCCTCAGAACTTCAGTTTCTAAGTTTCTGCATTACAAGGGAGCCCTTCCCTACAGCTCCCCTACTCAGCTCCTTCAGACTAGCCAGCAGCAATTAGCAAACACCTGGTGAAAACTGCACATCAGCTGAACTCATTATATGACCTAATTCTTTGTGAAACGCTGGTAAAAATGTTAAAATGTTAGAGAAGCAATGTTGTGATGAGGTTTCAGAAAGACCATTAAATCAGTCATATTTGATATATATGACATTTTATAACAACTGAAAATAACATAGTTACTTGATTATGCTATAAAATGGCATAATCGTTTAAGAACTGTAATCACTTGGAGTCCTCCAGGCCTGCAGGGGGCGCTGAGCACTTCTCAAAGTGCACTTACATCAGGACGCACTTTCATGTGAACTATCTAATGTTACAGCCACCACAATGAACATTTAACGACTCTATATAAAAGTTGACATTTTCTATTATATTCCATATTTTAATTAGATATTTTATGAGTTAAATTGTGTGATCCAAACGGGGGCGCTCTCCCGGCGGATTGAAGTGTGGAGGCAGCCGGCTGGAGGAGGAGGAGGAGGAGGAAGGCCGCTGCTATTGGCTCCTGCCTCCTTATAAATACAGCCAAATGCCATTT
Organism: Girardinus metallicus; assembly: GCA_903067095.1. Classification (NCBI taxonomy): domain Eukaryota; kingdom Metazoa; phylum Chordata; class Actinopteri; order Cyprinodontiformes; family Poeciliidae; genus Girardinus; species Girardinus metallicus. The sequence continues at coordinate 73,298 of CAEGAE010069770.1, read as the reverse complement.
ACCGGCACAGAGCGAGGCGGAGACAGCAGAGGAGACAGGGACAGCAGTACTGGGAGTCACGTCTCAACAGTCAGGACTGGACTCGTTTTTGGACCTGCGCGATCAATGAAGGAGAGACGGCCGTGTCAGAAGTCCTCTCTGAAATCCGGCATGGATCCCAGTCAGAGTGTGAAGTGTAAGATCGTGGTGGTGGGGGACAGTCAGTGTGGGAAGACCGCGCTGCTTCACGTGTTCGCCAAGGACTGCTTTCCTGAGGTGAGACCCGCAGCAGCATGCGTGACCCCCGTTTAACACCGCACACAGGGCAAACTTAGCGCATTGTGTGTTGCATGCATCTGTAGTTTTAGTTCTCTCTCAAACATCCACTCTGCGTGTTTCTTCCCCCACTCTAGAGCTACGTCCCCACGGTGTTTGAAAACTACACGGCCAGTTTTGAGATCGAAACGCAGCGGATCGAGCTGAGCTTGTGGGACACGTCAGGTAACCAACATCAGCGGCTTTCTGCTCTCTGTTTGTTGTCTGAGGACATGTCCCAACATGCCGGGGGACTTGGACAAGCTCTGCTGTGTCTATCCACCCACCCAAACGCCTGCGTGGATTAACGGGAAGCGGGTGTTTCCAGTAGATGTGGAGTGGTTACCGGCATCAAAGTATTTGATTTAAAAAAAAATAATTTACAGTTTCAAAACGCATTCTTAGTGACTGACTAAGATTTTCTTATGGAGTGAAGGAAAAAACACTCCTCCCCCACCTGTTGCTGCCCACTGCTGGCCAGCTGGCTGAATGAAGCCTGGTACCCATTCAATTTCCATAAAAGGGGATAAAGATGACATTAGCTTTTGATACATTTAAAAGCGGTTGCATATTGTTTCATTTGGGGGTGTCAACCATTCTTAATTATAGTATGTGGCGCCCCATTTCTAATGTTGCCCTGGGCAACTGTCACTGAGACTGTGGGTGATGTAATCCGGTGGTTAGCTAGCCCAACTAAATAAGATTATGACATTATTTTGTTTTTGTTTACCTGGTAAATGGTTTTAGTGTTTCTTTAAAAACGCAAAAATCTTTCCGTTGGGTCCGGAGTTGGGCCTTCCTGACCTTTTGCTGCACACTGCTGGTGAGCTGCCTGAAAAAATATGACTGTTTGATCATATTTGCAGCCAGGAAAAGTGTGGAAATGAAAGGAGCTCCCATCCATCTCTCTTATTAAGCTAATAGAGTAACTAGCTTAGCTAAATAACCCACGAACATCTGCTTCCTTGTAGGAAAATAAAATTAATTTATGACTGAAATAAGGATTATTAGCAGGAGTAAGAATAATTACTTCCCTTTTGTTTTTCTAGATAGATTTACTTGGAAATTTTTTACCAGCTAGTATTTTAAAAATCCATGTTTATTTGAATTTTACACTGTAAAACATGAAAGCTTTTTGCTTAAAATATCTATATACTCACATGTAAGAGTCATATATTGTTTATGAGAAATTAAACTATGCTGTGACCCAGTTGTTTCAGTTTTACAAAGTCTTTTAGTTTATAAACTAAATCCTTGAGCAAAACTGTCATGTTTCACGATATTGACAAATTTTAAACGATAAAAAACCTACTTGATCAAATTGTTGTTTTTTTTAAAACGGATAAGCAACATGATGTTTACAGTGGCTAAACTGCTGATTTTTGTAAGGAAGTGTAGTTTCCATATCTTGGTTGTTTGGAGATACAGCTACATTGGCGTCCTTGTGAGCAAATTGAAAACATAGCAGCTGTCAGCTGTGCTTAAGCCAGCTGACTGGTAGTGTGCAGCATCCCTAAGGAAATGTGGATATCCTCTCTGCCTCATTCATCTGATAGGTGATAGGAATGCTGTGACGTCTGAATGGTTTAGCGGCACTGAAACCTCTGCACTTTGATGCCAGAACCACCCAGTGCCTCGTCAGGAGGTGTTTGCACAAGGTCAGATTAGAAACCTTCATATCAACCTCACCTTTTATCTGCAGGGAAACATCTGTGACTGTTTAATCCAGGGGAAATTTCTGGAAGATTCCCAGCTGAGCCAAGCTAAATCATAAACTTAACATAAACCGAAAAAGCCTCAAATTCATACATCTGGTGAACACACTCTGGAAATTCCTCCCACACTTCCCATTTTTTTTGTCTTCTTTTTTTTTCGTTCGAGTTGCGCAATGCATCCTCTCCACCCCTCAATCATCCTTTTTATTCTCATGTATAGCTGAACTTTGTTAAGCGTCCAAAAACCAGCGGCTGTGTCCCAACCTTGTGGGCTTTAAGCTTGTAAACAAAACGCTCTTTGCATCCATCGATGTGCGATTGGAGAAAACGGGCAAAGCAGGGAGGTGTGATTGAGGGCGTATGTTGAAAACGTCCAAGCATTTGGTGTGTATGGGAGTGTTGGGCGGGGACAAGCAGACAGCCAGCTGTTGCTGGTCTCTGGAATTCCAAAGCGGCGTCTGAATAACTTTAGAGAATCCAGCTTGAAACGTTTTTATTTCCTGGAAAGAGGCAAAGCCTGAAAAACACCCATAGACCCTGACTATGTATATCTGGGAAGCAAAAGCAGCATCTCAAAGTCGACTTTCTTGCTTTTCTGCCTGTTACTTTATTGGAGACAAAAAATGAGAGACTTTAATTTTGGACTAGAAGCCAGGAAATCAAGCGTGTGTGTGCGCTGTGGAAGTAAAAAGGGTGAAGAAATGAGATCCGTCCAGAGCGAGAGTTTTGGTTTATTACACTGTTGGCTGGCTGCCCCAAATCATTTCTCTTTTTCTCTCTGCTTCATAAAACAGAAAGGAGTGAAAGAGGAAGGAGGGGGTATGTTTCCTATTAGATCAGTGGGGTTTAGATTTTGCAAGATACCTCTACCCTGCCCCCTTACATTCAGCCCTAACCCCCACCCAACGCGCGCACTTCCAGTGACCGATTGATGGTGCTTTCAGCTTGACTGGTCCCTTTGTAGAGACACCCATCGGCCACAGCCAATCCAATCGATCTCTTATCTCCTGAGGTGTGCTGGGAAGGGAGGATGGGGGTTGGTGTTGGTGTTTATGGTGCAGCCCCACAAACCCCCGATCACGCTCTCCGACAAAGCCCAGCATGCAGACACGAGGACAAAGTCATATAAACACACCTCCACATGCGAAGACGCCCTTTGTTCTGCGAGTGGCTTAATGAGCTGCCTGGAGTGTGTTTTAGAGCGAGTGTTTGAAAAGGGAGGGTGATGGGTGTAATTTGGGTCATTAAGGTAAATTCCTGCCAGTTGCGCAGCTTTCCATTTGCCCCCCTTCGCACCCCAACCTACTCTTTAAACACCCACCCAGCTTGTCTGAGCTAGCTTTGGCTTTCCACTCCCAGGGTGAGGTCTGCTGGGGTTTCGGCGGACGCTTTGATGCTTCTCATTTCTTTCAGCGGCAGAGGAAGTGGTTTACATTGTCTGTCTGTCTGCCAGTGGGTCTGAATGAGCAGCAGAGGTGTTTGAGAGTCAAAGAGGATGAAATAGATGGTGGGGGGGAACTTCGGAGGCCTGGCACCTGCATGCCTGAGGTCTGACTTCAGTTTATGAAGGAAAAATGATCAAAGGTAGCGTCCCAGAACAATCTGCAGCTCCCATAAAGAGAAACAATTACCCTTAACTGCACAATGTTTGGGTTAGAAAGTTTCTGAAAATGACAACTTGACACACCTTGGAACAATTTGAGAATCATAGCGATTACAGTTTATGATGCACCAATCAAACAGCCAATCAAAAGTTTTACTTTATTGAATGTGGTGAAAGTAAAGTTTAGGATCAATCAGAATGATCAGCTATATGTTTGCAACAACTTGGGTGTATCCTGCTAGCCTTCCTGTCACCTCCTGAAAGTCTAGTTCTCTTTTGCAGCCTGAATGAACTGTAACACGTTATAGAAAAAACACTTAACCGATGCTGAAATAGTTAAAGTAATTTTTGATCAATAACCAGGTGTGCTGATGCCAGCGCTACTTGGTACCGCGCGAGTTTTCGTTTGCTAATCTGAAAACCTTTAGCGTCACTAACCAACCAGCCAGTCACCCCTTAGCAGATCAAGCTGGTTCCAGTTACAAATCAGTTTCATTGTGTTTCTATCAGGGCAGCTGCACAATATGGCTGCTAACTATGGTAATAACAATATATATTACAATAAACGTAAATGTTTTCCTTAATCTCTTCTTGTTTCCAACATTATACCACTTTCTGTTTGAAATACACTTGCAGACAAGTGGGATTGGATACAAAGAAAACCTCAGTTAAACATGACGACTGCTAAGAAAATTGCCGTCAGACTCAGAAGCCCAATTGGTGCATGTTTGATCATTTTTGTTTGAAATTCTTGCGATGTCGCCAATGTTGCAATATGATAAACAAACTCATTGCTTAGCTCTGTTTCCTCTGAATTCACCAGTAGCCTGGTCTGTTTTTCCATTTGATGAGAGTAATCAGGGTGTTTGCTTTGAAAACAGCTGCTTGTTTCATTTGGCGACGATAAACTGACTGAACACTTTATAGCTGCAGGCGGCAAAAGCAAAACAACCAGTTTCAAAATGTGTTTACATTGTTACTACAGTTGAGGTGGAAGCAGAAGTGAATCTGTCACCACTAAAGATTACTCTTGAACAGTTTTTGTGTGAAAAGTGTCAAAATAATTGACTGAAAGTTACTGTCTGTTGTATTTTTTTAATCTAGTGTTTGTGTGTTCCCTTTCTAATGCTGCCCTGGGCATCCGCCCACATGCCCAATCTCAAAAATCATATCAAGTCATGTGATTTATTGTTTATAAGACAACGTTGATGAGAGCAGCTTTATGTTGTATTTAATACACTGTCGATTACTAAATTGTTTCGGTGCTAATCCCGACCTATGGAGGTTTAATCTGAATGAATGTTGGCGCAAAAATCAGGAAATGAATCAGAATTTGTGTTTTAGAGAAGCTAAAAAGTATCTTTTAAGATTAGAGGCATCAGATGAACACAACACTGAAGAGGTGATGTTCATGCTGTCATGTCAGCAAATCAAACAGAGTCTATTTGTAGCGTTTGGTGCATCTGTTGCCCGGACAGCTTAGTGTGGGACCGTTTCTTGCCCCTGTTAAGCTCCTCGCTGCAGGCTGCCACCTCCTTTCCTCCCGCCGGCCAGCGTCGGTTCGCCTCACATTTCTGGGCTCAGCGAATTGGAGCCGCATGTCTGGCATTCCTGAGACTAAAGGTTTCTACTTCCTCCTCTACAAAGACGGCTATTGTACCCAGCAGAACCCTGATCCCCAGCCAGTGAAAGAGAAGTGCCATGGATCACTAAAAGCCCCACCTCGTTTCCAAGGAGGAGGGGGAAATTGAATCATGGTGGAATCTGGCTGACCGGTGATGTGATGGGGGGGATAGTGTGTCAGCTGAGACGCGGGGATCCTGGGAGAGATTATTCCACTTCCTGTCTGCTAATGTCATGGAAAGATTCTCTGTGTGATGTTACACCTTGACATTAAAATCTGCCGAGTCTTTGGATTCTTGGCTCTTGGTGTCTGTGAATCCCGCCAGCACAGTAATAAGAAACACAGGACTGCCTTGCATGCTCTTTCTTCTTTTCTTTCTTCTTTCTTGAAAGTACTTCTCATGAAACATTCACATGTTGTTAATTTGGTGCAATGCCAGAATACGATTGTATTTTTGGTACACTAGGGACAAAAAACAGTTCTGTAAGAAAACCTATTTGATTTTTGGAATAGAAAAAGGAGGCTCTCATGTCATAGCTTGGGGCTGAGACTAATAAATAATTTAGTAATCGAATATTCTGATTAGTAAGATAAAAAAAATCTGCATGTTCTACATATTTTTCACTTTACTACTTGAGTATTTTTATGCAGTATTTGCCTAAATTGCAATAACACAGCAGGACTCAAGTGTACACTTGATTATTTGTACATTAAATGACATCTTTCTGTATTAAAAGATTAATTATTGGATTGCAAAGGTTCTAAATAAGAGTTTTGTTTTGTTTTGCAGAATTTGAACCAGATGAAACTAAAACTTGAATTCTGAGTAAAACTTTTTTTTCTGTAATTATTATTAATGCAAAATGTAAATAATTTTGTACATTTTTGCCTTAATTATGTCTGAGTGTGGTTTTCATCCAGAAAAATACCTTTTTTGATCCAGTTAGTGATTAATTGATTACTAAATTAATTGACAGTTATTTCAATATTTGATTAATCAAAGTCGTAATGTTTGTCTACATGCAAAATATTTGGAGCAAAAGCCCGTAGAGAAATTAACCCTAAACACACCATCTCTATAGTACAGTATGGTGGTGGCAGCATCATGCAGTGTGGATTCTTTTGTTCAGCTGGAACAGTGAAATTGGTTAGATTTGACGTGAACTGAAAGAGAACATATTGGCGGAGAAAACAGAAAAAAGACAAAACGTGGAAATGTTGAAGGGGTGCACATACTTTCGGAAAGCACCAAATGAACTAAACCTGCTGAAAGATGCATTAAAATCCCCAAATCTTGCTTTTAGACGCCTGAATACATGATGCTATGTGTTAGAACCATACCTGCTCACGCTGAGCACCTCAATGGCTGCATTTACGGCAGCAGATGTCTCCGTAACCACAGCAACCGCACAAGGTATTGGCTGAGGTTGCTCCAGTTTAATGTGCTTCTTGTCCTTGGTCGTTTTAGTTGGCGAGGAGCTACGTGTGTGCGCTGCAGCAACACGAGTCCGGCCGCTGTTTGCTGTTTCCACAGGTGGCCCCACAGAGCTTGGCGCCTTTTTCCAATCACCATCCTGTCAGTTCTACAGAGTAATGTTAGCTATGCGCTAAAACAGCAGACCTGCTGCCAGACTTCCAGCCTGGCGGATGCATCTGGCTTGTCTCACATCTGTATGTGAGATAAAGCAAAAATGTAATCTGAAAGATGAGTATTTAAAAGAAAAGCCTCATCCTGAAGAACATGGGAGTTTGAACAGCGCATGAAGAGACTCTGGTTTGCTTTCTGACATTAGGTGGAGCCTCTTATCCCCGCCGCTGTGGAAAACAGTCGGCTCCTAATGAGGACCACAGTGGAAGTTTGGTCACCTAGCATCTGTTTTCTCTTGTGTGGCTAGTTGTGCACAACAGGATTGCGTTGCTGTGAGGAAAATGTGTTGAAAAGAACCGAGTGGGGGGGGAGGTAAGGTCCTCGTCACCCTTCCAGATTTAGAGATCCTGTGGGAGAACAATGACAGGAGCTAATTACGCTGCGACGGTCACCAGGTTGCGGTGCGTGTCGTCAGTGGGATTGCCTCTTATCTTCCCAGCTGGCAGAAAGATGACCTCAAACTAGTTTATGATGCGGCGCTGCATACTTCAGCATTCCACATGTTTTTCCACTCATGTTGTGCTGCACTTAAAACCTTTTAATAGAGTAATCTGGAGTTTAACATGCAGACATATTCACAGAAATCCATTCGGATGCCTCAGGACCTCATGCTCTGCACCCGGCGGCTTCGATATGCGACTCCTTTATGTGGCCTGATGGAAAAATATTCAAACCGTTGTAAAATGTCAGCCGACTCTACAGCTTACCCTTTGGTTGGAAGGTCTTAATTTTTCCACTGATTTGTCCAAGACTGAGAGAAAAAAGACTCAATGCAGTCTGGTTCTGATTGTTAGTAATGTCAGTGATAGCTGATAGGTTCTAGTTGGGACAATTTAGGTTTCTCATGAAGAAAAATGGAAAATAAATATATGTTTTTCTGTCTTTAGCACCCAACTGCTACTAAAAAATACAGAACTTGTTTGTAAATTTGAATCCATAATGTGAATTAGCAAATGTTTGCTAATAAGTGTGGACCCGTGAAAGAAAATTAGCTTTAAATTAAAAAATCTCAACCACAGTGTCTGCTTTTGGAGTTTATGAGTGCTTTCATTTAACATTACAAACACAGGATAATTAATTTTTAAAATCTTGCATATCAATGGAGTTTTGGTTCCTGCTTTTTGCCATTGTTGATGCACTTTAGCATCTGTAGTGTGCAAACTTCTTGTTAGCCTTTTAACAAACAGGCTACTAGAATATTACTACTTTGTTGATTACATAAAAACTTTATTTATTGTGAATGTTGTTCAGAAGTTGCGTTTGTAATATTAAAAGGGCTAAAGCGCTCAAGTTTTAGCAGTGATGTTGATAAAGCCCATAGTTGGCCACAAATATCCTACTAGATACAAAATCTGTTCTTTAGAAAGGTCCAGTAAAGATGGCAACATAAATAAATCGGTGTCAAGTCCAGGTTAAACACAAGAAGAACAAGCAAAAACAGAATATCCATGTTTTTGCACACATCAGCTTTATTTGAAAGGCCTGGAAATGTTGTTTGAAACTGTGTCTCCCCTTATCCCATTATTTAGATTAGGGACCATATCACTCCCAGAATGCAGAAGTTTGTTTTTCTGCATTTGATGGAGCATTCTTCCCGCTTCCTCACAGCAATATTTAGGAAAAAAAAGGTCCCAGGGGAATCTTGAGTTACCAAAAACAAAATTCCCAGGATTCTTGGTAGCTTGGTGCCTGTGGTCATCTCTTGTTGTCATGTGATCTCGACCCACCTTAACTTCTCGGCCCGTCCCTCCCCTCCTCGCTCTTCCTCTCCAGAAATGTTTCAGTCTGGCTGAGAGATGGGCGTCTCCTTACACATGGTTTTAATTTAACAAAGACATTTCCTCACTCCAAACTTCTCAGTTTCTATACCTCTTTTTTTTTCTTTTTATTTGGTACTCAGCACATTTTTCTACTAATGCACTATTTGTTTTTCTCCTTGTTGCTAAGAATTATGGCTGAATTGCAATTATGTCATAATGTCAAGGTTTTATGCAGAGATTTTACCCTGTTTGTACACATTTCTGCAGATTTTAAAACCTTTAAATGTTTTAAGGCCACAATATCTAAACTACTCATAATCTAAAGAATATTTGAGAAATGATTAATTAGATTTGTTGTTTTAAGTTTTGTGATGTTCTTGTGTTTCAGGATCTCCGTACTATGACAACGTGAGACCCCTGTCCTACCCAGACTCGGACGCAGTCCTCATCTGTTTCGACATCAGCCGTCCCGAAACCCTCGACAGCGTATTAAAAAAGGTATGCCGCTGCTTTCCAGACTCAAAAACTTAACCTGAATAGTCTGGGTGTAATAAACCGGTCTTACGATGAGGCTCAACAAAACCAAACGTCTGCATTCACAAGGCATTACTTCACATCATGAGATCAAATGTGGCTACAAATAAAGACAAGGTGAAGTCTCTCAAGAGATTCAAGTGTTGCTTGAACACCAGCAGCTCTGAAGAGGTTGCTTAGTGGTCAGCCTCTGACTCTTGTTCCTGCTGACTACCATGTGTCTTCTGGTCCAATCTTCTGGAAAGCAACTTTGTTCGTTCTGGTCTGGCGCAAAGCCAGTCACATTTTTCTAAAATTGTTAACATTACACGACAAAACCAAGACACAGCTTGATGCTTCCCAGTCATCTGTGTGCTTCCACTGATGGCAAGCTCATTTTGAATAATTGAGGTCACACGTCAAGGTCCGCCAGTGTTCCACGTCTTGTTTATTTGGCTTAAAGTAAGAATGTGGAATGTAATCCCCCCCGGAGGGGATGAAAACCGACATGCAAAACCTCAGTTCTCAGTGCTAGTTTAGGGTCTAAAAATGCAGATTAAAATCTCTTATCTCAACATAAAATAACTTTTTCTTAAAAAAAAAAAAAAAAAAAAACTTTATGGGACTTGTTTGTCAGATGTTGTACCTCAAGATTTCAGCATTTAGTCATGTGATGATTGCATTGTGTAAAACAACTTCCTCTTCACGTGTTAATGAACTTGATCCCCTGACCCTCTGGTCAGTCGGCCCTGAGGCGCATTAGCCCCAGATTACGACCCAAACCGATCAGAGCATTTATTGTTCAGGAGGAAACGTGGGGATTGTTTGTAGCTCCGTTCCAAGGTTCAAAGCATTGGGGGCTCCAGGAAGTGCCGGTTTTAACCTTTGTGCCAGAGAGACCAGGTGACTGTGGGGGCTTGAACTCGTGGGATTTGTAGTCAGGATGTTCTGGCCTGCATGAGCAAAGGTGTTTTTATACTTAAGTTGACCACAGTTGTGGTTAAATCACCAGTTTTAAACTTGAGACTAAAGAGGAAATCGGTCAATTGATTTTAGGGGAAACTGATTAAAATACTCAGTGATCTCAAAGTGTTTGTCTTCCACAGTGGAAAGGGGAGATCCAGGAGTTTTGTCCCAACACGAAGATGATGTTAGTTGGCTGCAAGTCGGACCTGCGCACTGACCTCGGTACCCTAGTAGAGCTGTCCAACCATCGACAAACCCCAGTTTCCTATGACCAGGTATTCAGGGCTTTATTTAAGAAAACAAAAAGTACATACGATTTATGTGAATTATATTTCCTAATTAAAGAGAATTGCACTAGATGAAAACGATACAGGAGTTTTTACCAGCCTTTCTGCCTTATTTAATCGTTAAATATTAATAATAATAGAATTAGAGGTGATGTCACACAGTGTGAGAGAGACAGAGCAGTCTCTGTTACACAGCTCTGCAGTTTAACAGAATATTACTGTTACTTGAAAAGGCAGACAAAATGATTTCAGAATTGACACTACTAGCATTTAGCATGGTTAGCAATGCTAGCAAGTAGCTTAGCTTTCACATTCTGGGAGAGAGCATGGTTAAACCTCTTTTCTTTCCAGGGCTCCAACATGGCCAAGCAGATCTCAGCGCCTTACATCGAGTGTTCGGCCCAGCAGTCGGAAAACAGCGTCAGGGACATTTTCCACGTAGCCACGCTGGCCTGCATCAACAAGAACAGCAAAAACGCCAAACGAAGCAAGACTGTGCGCGCCAACAAGAGGATTTCACACATGCCCAGTCGGCCTGACCTGGCAGCCGTCTCCACGGATCTCCGGAAGGACAAAGCCAAAAGTTGCTCGGTCATGTGACTTGTCAGACTGCGGTGGGAGGGGGGTATCAGACTAAAGAAAACGAGGACAGCGCATTAGTGCAAGCAGGGAGCTTAGGGGCAAAGCCCTGTCCTGCATGCTAAAAAACCCTTATTTGTCTGGAAAGGGGTTTTTTATAAGCTTCAATTCGTATAAGTGTTACTGGAATATTCTGCTCCAATGAGAACTTGTTGAGTAATTGCGTCCCAGTCGATGTACCCCCACCAGTACCACCAGAGGAGGAAGGTATCAGTCAGCTGGCTATCAGTTCTGGGAGGAGACCTGCTTCCTCTGAGGACAAAGCGGATGCAGTCAAGGCTTTCCTCACCAACAGGAAATGAGCAGGAGGAGTGATGTCATTAAGAGACCATCACATTTAAAGGGTTTTAGAACATGCAATCTTTTGAGCGGGAGCTAGAGCTACGGCAAGCTGTGGCCTATGAAGGTTAAAAAAAAAAAGTGCAAGTTCAAAGACTTATTTAAGGCTTTCAACTCATCACTGTGGTTTGGAACTGATTCACTTTTACCTCTGCTCTTGTTACTGTGGGTGTGTGTGCAGAGGAGTCGCTGTTTCTGATACTGTTGTTGGTTAAATGTGAAGTTGTTGGTGTGCAACTGCATCTTTGTTTCTACCCTGATTCTGTTGGTTTCATCCTCACTCTTCCGATGGTTTCATTCAGTCGGCTCAACAAACAGTTTCTGAAGTAAGGTTGAAGGTTTTAAACCTTCGAACCATAGGTTCACCACTATGTAGCAAGAGAAAACTGAAAGTATTGTACAAAAATCTCAACTTCCTGGAGTTTAGCTTAACCCACAGGTTCTACATGTCACTCTAGGAGGTAGAGGTTCAAAACTTTGAAATTTCTAATGTGTTCAAAGTGTTCATAATCAGCAAATCTCAAACTGTAAAATCCAAACAGGAATTTCTTTGTGGATTTTATCCCAGGCTTAAATTTGTAAGCAGTGAAATTTCAGATTATTTTCCCAGTATAATCTGCTTGACCATTGATCAAAATTAAAATATTCTTGTCTGTATATTTGAATTTAGGACTGCATTATCTAATTGGCTCATTTGATTTTACTCCAAACTCGAATTCAGACAAAAAAACTACAAGCCAAAATGGAGGAAGGAGTTGTAGCCATGAAGATGTGTTGAACCATTGAACCTTAATCCAAATATATAAAGGTGAACCCAACAATTCTTGAGTGGTAAAAGTCCATTAGCATGTTTACCAATAAGCTAGTTAGCTAACATGTTAGCTACAGTTGAATTTCAGCAAACTATATGTGCCAGAGGGATTCCTCTAAATGGCATAATGCAAATAATGGCTCCTGATTACAACTGATAGGATTTTGGAATGTTAGCTAGCATCTGCCAACTTTCATCAATTAGCCACTGTGAGTTAAATTTTTTTATTTTGAATATATTCTGCAATATGTTTCACTTGGGACTAGGAAGGCTTGACTGTTTCCAGGCAGTAACAACCTGTTAGCCTTTAAGCTAATTAGCTAGTTGGCTCAATCATTGGCTAACTAGTCCATTTCAGCAGTTCTCCACTTTAAGTGTACAGCCAAATCTGTCGGGATGTTAGCTGACTGGCTAACATTCATTAGCTGATATCATTTCCTACTCGAACATGACTCAAATAATTAGATTATTTGTACTTTTTTGTTTGGATGGTCTGAAATATTTGCTGTCAATCATTATTAAAGGCATTGATGCACTTTTAATTGAAGTCACTGCCATAAAAGTTAGCTTTTTCTCATCAGTGCTGTCTCATTCTGCAGCACTTTGCCCAAACTCTTATCCTCTTGTTCCAACCTGTCCTATCTGTGTACGCTCATGTTTTCTTGAATGTTGTCACCTTCAAAATGTCTTTTGCCAATGTTGTTGCCACGATATTTATTGAATTATATATTTTCCCTTTTAGAATAAATAAAATGAATTAAAATGCTCTCTGTTCTGTTTATTTGGACGTAACTGAAAAGGTAATGTACTTGTCTAGATTGACCGTGTTTTAATATTAACAGATGTACGTAAAGTAAATTGATTTTTCTTGTGTATGTACATAGTAGAAAGTGTTGCGTAATGAAAAAACATTCCATTTGTATTCAGTGGATTTAACATTGAGAGAGACAAGCCTGCCTCTTTTAATTGTTCTGTTTATTTCAGATGATTTCAGTTAGAACAAGCTGTTTAAAAATTCTCAGTTTTGTGAGCTGAAAGGAAAGTAAACGCCAAGCTTTGACTTGAATTCATGACAAATCTAGATTGGCTGTAAATCATATGGCATAACAAATCTGAAGCAAAGTACTTGAATTGGTTTATACAGCGTTGTATTTTGCTCGTCAGTGTTAACATAAACCTTTTCAGACTGACAACTGTTTCCTTTCAGAAAAACAAGCTCAACTTGAGTCCTTGATGGTTGAGACGTCACTGTGAAAAGCAGGTTTTATCGCTGCTGCTTGGAACAAATAGTTCTCTGTGAGTGAGACTGAATAGTCTTGTCTACTTATAAGGCTAAAGTATCACTAGATGCAGACGGTTTTGTACGAGTCCTGGTAAATTCCCGGGGGCTACCCAGCATGGAAACTGCTTTTGCTCGCGCAGCAATCCTATAAATCACTCGGTGACTTCATCACATGCATAGGGAGTGAGATGCATTGGCTTGTTAATGGCAGGAAAACAGGTCTGTCAGGTGAAAAATAAACGTGGGTGAGAAAAGACGCACAACTGTTCACCTTATGACGGCAAGTATGATGCATTTTTCCAGGTAATTTAGGTTGAGATTCTAGTCAAGTTGGCAAAGTTTTCCCTACTTTTCAAAGTGACGTCGTTCCACTGAACTGACCTTGGTATAGCTTAAACAAAAAGTTTATTATTGGGAGAAATATGCCTTCAAATCAAAGCTCCTATGATATGTCTTGACTGAAATGAAGCCCATTAGCATAAACTTGTTGAAAGGTAATAAAGTGTACTTTTCACCACTATAAAGTGTGGGTGAGGGTGAAATAGAAACATCTGGCAGAGGGCCCAGTTCAAAGGATCTTCAACTCACACCTCCAGGAGAGTTTGCCTCATATAAGAAGGGAGTTTGGAGACATGGAGTCTGCAAGGACCCACACAGCAGAAGTAACATTTTCTGGAAATCCTTAAGTTGCTCCCATACTCTCAGCGAAGGAGGCAGAGTCTGAAAACTCTGGGAAGGGGGAGCCCATTAGCAAACCACGGTACTCCCCAATGGCAGAGTGCTGGAAGAGACTCCAATTGATTGCTTAGCCTCAATTCAGAGTAAGTTTGGTTGTCTACCCTACGAATGCTCTGTAAATCTGAAGAAGGTTTACCACTGGATCCCCTCAAGCATTTGTGGTTCCAAGGTTACTGTAAGGATTATTAAGTTCTTGCATAACCATTGAACTCTAGGCAAAATGTTGGAGTTGCGTGTCAATCAGTGTCTGGATTGCCCTTGGGTGTGTACATTTCATGAATGTCAAGGAGGATAGTCATTCTTTTAGTATCTTCAGTCCATGACCTTGCAAGTTTGATGTGATCAGGAAGGGAAAATGAAGAAAAGAGCAGCTGCTTACGTTTTGTTTTGGTTTCAGCCTCCAAAATTGTGTGTCAAAATGTTGTTCCATTTTGAAAAACTCTTAAGAAAGGATCACACTTTTCTACCAACTCATGCAGACAAATTGTTTTCCTATCTTTCCTAAAGAAATGTTTTTATCCTATACATCTATACATACATTTTTGTGATTCTTGCAAAGGAAAATAGCCATGCAGCAATAAAGTCTTTGGTCTTGCCCTGACTTTTTTAGTCTTTAACCTGATCCAGATAATGTAACAAGTAAGGAATGCTCCTAAAGCACAGTTCCTGAGCACAGCTCTAATCCCACAAACTCCCCACGGATGGACGGGGCTGGCAGAAAATCAGCGTATATCAACTCTGCAGTCCGCCCTGTCCGGTTCTCTATATGTCCCATAACTCCTCGCTTTGCGCAGACATTTCGTATACATATGAGACGGGGTGAAATGAGCTAATGCTCCGTCTGCAGATGTGCTGTGGGTAATTTCAACTGTTCTCCTAAGGTTGTCCTTTAATGCATTGCAGGTGTTTTGTGTGTTTTTCAGCAGATGACAGCGTTGGAAGGCAGTTTTAACTAGATATGCCTCTTTGCTGTTGCAAGAAAAGCTATATAAAAAAATTTATAACTTTTTATTGTAATATGAACCTTTTACAACTACGTTGTGGAAGTCAGCAGAAAAAGACGAAAAAGTAATTTGAGTCTTGTTTTTATTCTCATTGTCTTCCAACCAAAACCAAACATAGGACAACCATTGGTGACTTCTCACCTCACCTGCTCCCCTTCACAATAAGAGCATACATTCGTGTGCACGTCACTGAACCCTTCGAGGCGCCATGATGGACGTCGGAAGTGAGGTACGTGAGTATTGAACAGAGCGACTGAAATAGTTTTCCAATGTTGTTTTTGTCAGTTTATTTATGACTTCTACCTTTTCGAGTCGAGGTAATTTGTCTGTGAACATAACACACCTGATTGGGGCTCATAGACGGCGGTATTTACCAAAGTTGGAAACAGCTAGCTTAGAAACCGACCCGTACCTCCCCCCTCCTGACGTGTTTGTCAAATTACAGACTTTGCCTGAATTCACACCACATGATTTACGTCACTGTGTCATAAAAAGCGTTTCCTCGTACACAAGAGCAGCCTTAAAAACGTACAAAAGACGAGGCGCTAACTAGTTATTTCCATTTATGCTAGGCTACGTGACGGTGCGGCCTTGTCTCCATGGTTACGGTTAGAGGCATCACGCGATTCTTCTCCATGATACGATATTTGATATCTTTCTGATCATACTTACATAGAAACTGTATGAAAGTCAATCTTTTTACCTTGTAAAAAGCGTTAGATTACACCAAGGGCTGCCAGTCATTATGATTAACGGCTGCTATCTATTATCTCTCCAAAAATAAAATGACAAGTTTGGTTTGCATCCTTGTCTGTTTATGGGGCCGACCGTGCAGAACCTATGAGTATTTTTTTTTCAAGTTAAATCAACTAAATAGAAGCATTAAGTTACAGACATATAATTTTAGACTTCCTTTAAATCGGTTGTTTTACGTCCGGGAGAGCGTGACGTCATGCGCAAAGGGTCAATATTTGACATAAACTGGTCATCAGGATCACGTTAAAAAGTCACCACAACAAAAACTGATTCAGCTCCAACAGACTTTTGTGAAGATGTAATTAAATCCTCCCTCATTGCTCATTGCTGACAGCTTTGGAGAAAAGGACAGGTCTCATTAACCTTTGACCTTCAAAACCTAATTAGCTCACATCTAGAGTGAGCAGCATGGGGTTTGCTATCAAGCTATTTATAGTTGTTTTAATTTTTAAAGCTAACTATTGTTATCCACGGTAGACTGGACTGTTAAAAGCTTGGAAAATTGTTTTACAGGATTTACAAACATTTTGTTCTCATAATTCACATTTATGTGCTGATTTGTGTAGGTTTAATACACAAAATCCCAATAAAATACATTAAAGTTGAAACAGTAACTCTTACGCAACACTCTTGTTTCTTCTGCCCTAGCAATCATCTGCCTGGATAAATTTATTACAGCGTCACAGAGCTGCTGGAACGGCTGCGCACTTTCGGTGTTGTTTAATTTAAACTCCAAGTGTGAAACCGGGTGTTGGAGTCATGACTCAGAGACGAACACAGCGGTGACATTTATCCGTGAGAAATGTGACAAGAAGCCACTCCCATTTGGGACTCGTGGAAAGGTTGAGTTTTCACGGAGCTGCAGCCTTTGGCAGCTCATCCCCATAATACAGAAATGATTTGAAGGGAATCTCGTTTTTATTTTTCTTTGTTTTCCCCTGCCTGCCTGTAATCTGACAAGTGGATGCGTTGGAGTGTGGCTAGGAGGATCTTAACTTTATTTTTTTTTTACTTTAAGCTGCTAAAATCACAAGTCTTAGTCATTTGGAAGCCTTATTTAACAGCATTTTAAACCATTTTTGGTTTTGATAAATAGTTTTAATATTAAGCCAAAGATTTTCTACTGCAAAGCAGAATAAATTTCCTAATCTGTCAGCGGTAACCGGCTTACAGAGGGAAGGCGTTATCCATCACCATCATTCCAGGGCAACAAAGTTGCTTTTTTCATCTTGTTTAAGAAATAAATTTCTTTTTAAATGAACCGTTAAGGCAGAACCAGCAACTCCATGTAGCCCGAATGACAATCTATCAACAGCATATTGCTTTTTATGTGCGCAATCCACTCTCCGATATTAGACCGGGTGAAGCAGAGGTCGAGGTGGAAGTGAGTTCAGCTCAATGAATCAGAAGATTCTCACACTTTTTAGGGAGCAGAGTCTAAATCTGGCGACCTCCTCCTTCCCTTCCTTCCTTCCCCCCAACCTTCCTGCATGACCAGCTGGGACGGACATAAACTGGGAGTGTAAGATCAATAGGTCTAAGCTGGTGGCTCATTGTTTCCTCCTCTATCCTCCTGCCTCAGACAATCAGTCATGCTCAGCTGTAACATACAGGCAGACTCAATGTGAAACAAAAGAGGGTTTTTTCTCGTCTTTGGGGAAAAAAACAGCGTTGGACTGAAGCCGAAGGTCTTGAGAAAAGAGGATGAAGAGAACGGACGGCTTGGTTTTAATTCATTTTGAATATAAAAGAGGATAAATGCAAAACAAAGAACAGTGAAGAGATTAAAACTGTAGCCTTACCACCTTTTGATATGATGGACATGGCATTCTGCCCAGGGTGGGATGGCCTTGGGGGCGTCACATGGCAAAAAACGTTAAATATTTAGATAGATTACTCAGATAGCATACCATTTTTAAAGAAATGAGAACTTCACCTAAACTGACACTATGATGCTAAATAAAACTTGGTTATCACTGGCAACAGCTGCAGTCATGCAGTCAGACTTTGATTTTCTGATTTTCTTTGGATCAAAACTAATTTCTGAAAGACTTTTCTACACTAGTTTGGATGCCAAATTAGGTAAATTCTCCCGGTCCATCTTTCATGAGGAGTAAATAAATGTTTACATATAGGATCAGCTGAGAGAGCCCGACTTTGAATCCTCACAAACACTGCAGATGAGGGCATGAGTTACTTTAACCCTTTCTTGGTCAAACTGGCGGCCGATTCTTTAGCTTAACCTCGAATCAACTGGATGCTCCAACAGTGATCCCCAACACATCCAAGCTAGTTTTGCACTGGATAAAGCAGTTATGAGGAAGGGAAGGCAGTCTATTCCACCCAGTTTGGGAACATCGTGTTGTCTAAAAGTAATTATTTGGAAAGGGGAAATCTTAAGAGAGACTTGAGTAGCCTTGGCTGACAGTTCTTCCTTTTTCTTCCTCCATCTTGCAGTTATTAAAACTTTCCATCCTGAACCTTTCATGGCTGAATGAAACTGGAATCTGAACATCAATAAGATTTTTCTCATAGAAATGCATTTACATGCAGCGCTTTATAGACCATTCTAGGTCATTAAGCCTTATATTTTTTTGTTTTTGGTGGGGGGGTTAATTTGCTATAAGCTTGGCTCCTTCCACTGCTGTCAGCTCATGTTTCAACAAAACCGTAAACTTGTTGGTTCAGTCCCTCACTCCATTGGGTATTGTGTTTGGAGCGGGAGTGTGAGAGCAGAAGAACGCTTTTCATTTCGCTCCTTGGTGGAATTTTTCTGTGGCGAAAGTTCCTTACTCATGTTTTAATGGGTGCAGAGTTAGCCAACAAGATGAAGAGCGCCAGGCTTTCTGCTAGATTCCTTTAGTTTGTTTGGTTATTTCCACTTTCCGCTCTCTTTCTGTTCTGGTTTGCCATATGGCCTTTCCAGACCCCCGACCTTCAGCATTTCTCCTCTCCTTTCCATCTGCTCCCTGCCTTGCTCTTGTTGGTTTGGGGCCTAATGTTGACTGATTTGGCATATGTTTTAACATGCCAGGGGAGTCCCAGTCGCCCGCTTCAGCTACATCTGCTTAATAGCAGCCACATTGTGCGATGGTCTTCGGGAAACACAGATGAGTTCATTTTTGTGGTCCGTCAACGGTAAATAAGCTTGTCAGTTACCCTCCAACAGATGTGGCTGGAACCAGAAGAAGAGTTTATTTATACTTTTTGGTTGTGAATAAATCTAATGCTTACAATTACAAAGAGATTTTTCATTCCTGTGCTTGACTTGCGCATTGCGCTAAAGCAAAATATGACAGTTTATTGAAAGCTGTAATATATGTTAGGCTGATGTGGACAAGTTGTAACAACAACATCTCTTTCTCATGACAGAAATATATAACCGTGTGAAGATTTTTCATGATTTTCTGTTTTGACACAGTGAGGAGTGAGAGCTCCAGTTGGAGCTGCAGAAATGCAAATGTTGTCTATTAAAAATGCTAAGCTTTCCCAATATAGGAACATTTAGCCCAATTAAGTAAAAAACAAAAAATAACTGTTAAGCATGGTGATGGACAGATCGAGGACACCCTGTAGGAACAGTCTCCTTTGATAATAATAATAATTAATTAAATAGGCCAACTTGGTAGGATTAAAATAAAAAACACCTTTTGAGAATGATAGTATTTTTTCCAAATCAGTTTCTTTCACTTCAAAGCTTATAAAACTAAAACCAAAACTGCAGGTGTGTGTCTGTGTCTGGTGAATTTTTTGATTAAAACGTGTTTGTTCTTCATTTAGTAGGTAGAAAATCCAGAGATTTTATTCAAGTGAGTAAAGATACTAATTAATAAAATTACGCAGGTAAAAGTAAAAAGTAAATTTTTTCAAAAAAGTTACTCAAGTAAATGTAATTGAGTAAATGTAACTAGTTACTACCCAACTCTGTAGTCTATTACTGCTAAAATGTCCTGAAGCAGTGAATGCATCATCTGGAAATGAGCAGGTGTTAATTAATTAATTAGGCTGACGAGCTTCACCTGTGGAGAAAGACAGAGTTTAGAGGAACTGGTCCACACTCCAAACCAGCTGGTGGCGGTAATGCACCTTTTTGTTTTTTTGTCAACAGCCATCAAAGAAGAAGAACAAGAGGATGGCGGAAAATACTTTGACCATCTACTGAGAGGTCCCTGAACTGGAAACCGCGCTGCACTCGGTGGGCAATTTCATGGAACTGTTTACTCATGGGGGAACTTTTCTGCCATAATTCGAGAGCACGCATTTTCAGTTAGCATGAAAACGATGCTTCATTAACCAGACTACCAACACACAAAAAAAATCACAATCAAAGCTGTCATAACTTTACTATCCTGTGAAAATAAGTCAGAAATAATCCAAATAGTTTAAATGCATTTTTTTCTTTCTTTCTTTCCTTATGGCTTAGAAGGGATGGAAAGTTTGGAAATGTTTTGCTTTTGTATTTTGCACATAAGTTTGCGATCCCAAAGAAAAGATATAAAACTTCAGATATTTCGCAAATGAGATATTAACATACATGGAAAAACCTTACAAAAACCTTATATTGTAGCAGGAAATCTTTCAGTACTCAATTATGCAGCTTGAACTGACTAGTACATTATTAAGAGGTAACGCAAAAGTATTGCAAGGGAATTCAAAAGAAAATAATTCACATGGCCTCTAAGGGGCTCTGTACACTTCAAATAAAATGTTATATAAGGTTATGAAATTAATATTAAAATGCAACTATATCTTTCAGTTAGGTGAAGTCTTGATGGACTGGTATGTTGACCTCATCTGGATCAGAGAGCCTTCGCTAATCATGGATTTTAAGGTGAGTTGTTATTTTTTACAGTTAGCAATGTAGTTCTATATGTTACCGTAAAATATGAAAGAAGGTAATTCTTGCGTTGCCAATAAAATGTTTGTCTCAGTAGACTGCCAACTGATATTGTGTAGAAAAAACAGTAAAGGTATCAAGATGTTAACAATTAGCTAACCAATAGCCGCCAACGATGCTACAATTAACCTCCACTTTAGAGCTTCAAGGGCTTTAAATTAAAGTGCTGCTTTCAAGTGGGCCAATTTAGCCAACTCTGTTGGAATGGGTAGTTGGGTATCTGCTATTAGAGGAGATAATGGATGTAAAAGCACATAATGTTCGCTATTCTTAAATAGCAGAGTGCTGCTGTTGGCCTGTGACTCATCCTTAAGTACTCACAGCATGCCCAGTCCTGGAAGAAAAGTCACTCCCAGTTGTAGTACAAACATATAATGTTTTTCTTTTTACTTGAATTTGCTTGGCTGTTGTATTAAACTTAACTAAAAATAACTTAAAATGCATTTAGATTCATGAAACTTGTATCAGTTTGAGCAGGGCTTTTATTTTTCCTTGAATACTGTGAAAAATCTTGTCTCAGTTTTGTGAATCTCTCTGTCAGTAAGACTTAAGAAAACCAAACAGTGGCATCTAAACGTAGCAATGACTGAATGGCCAATTGGAGAAATTAAAGGATGCAAATTTGGCACAGCAGGACCAATTTGAGGTGTTTGACTCACCACCGCTTTCCCCTCATCTGACCGTCTTTTAACAGCAGTTTCTCCTCCAGGCTTTGCCCTCATTAACCTCAGTCATCACTGCTTCCTGTCAGCCAGCCTCAGACTTGGCTCTGGCACACACACTTGGGTCACAGCTAATCCAAATTCCACCCAATCTTAGTGAAATCTACACAGCGTAGCGCACAGAATGCAAAACACAAGAGAAACTAGAGCACTGCAAAAATTACTTTTCTTTATGTGTGTTTGTGTGAGAAGGAGACACAGAATGTGACTCCCCCTCCTGCTGAGTGTGTTTACTTCACCAATAACAAAAAAGCACCCGGGACTCCCACCTGCCCTGATTATCATGAATCAGCTCTGGATGAGCCTGGCATCCCTCCCACCGTGGCATTGATGCTACGATGAGCCAAAGACTTATCACTTACCAGCCTCCGTGGCGCATTTGTTTTGCTAAACCATAACTTAATTTGCATGGAAATTAATTAAAAGATAGTACTTTGAACCGTTTGCATCATTGTCCTCCAAAGAGTTGGATTTTCCTCCAGAGGAATGGAAGTTATTTGCTCTTTGTAAATGTAAGGGATTTTACCAAAACTTCCTTCCATCTGTTGGTCCATCCATCACTTTTATTTTCTATTTACTAACCAATTTATTCACCTTTCTTCTCTCTCTGTTGATCTATCCATTAGTTTTTCCATTGATTCAGTAGTCATTAATCAATTCATTCATTTCAAAAATCAGTTGTTTCTGTTGATCATATTGGATAAAAAACAGTTTGAGCTAATGATTTCGTCACAGCATCGTCTTGTAAATGCACATTTAAAAGGTTTATCACACCTAATAATTACCTCTTTAACCAAACTTTCATTTGGTACCTCTCCTGTTTCAGGCAATTAAACTGCAATTACAACCCTGCAGTGCCTGTCTGGTAATGGACTGTGATGCATTCAGAGAAATGAGCTCAGCAGAGAGTCTTCCAAAGATTGATTGTGTGTGAAGGTGGAGGAGCAAAAAAGTGAAGGATAAATCTTTTTTAATCAAAACTGAGCACACTCAGAAGTACATATTAGTATAATCTCACTGGCTGGTTACTAATGAATCTTAATATGCTCATAAACTTCTATAGGAAGGAGATTAACTTCAGGATCTAAATTGTTAACATAAAGTCCAGGTCAGGCCACTTTGTCTTATTTTACATCGATTTTGGGAGATTGTGTGAAAATTTGGAAACTTTTGTTTTTAAATTTGGGACTGCCTTATTTAAAAAAAGAATTAAAACTCTACTAACTTGGGTAAATTTGTGGTGAACATGGATCAAAGTGAAACTGTCTTTTTACTGCGATCAGTGGTTTAGTTTCCATCGGATGAAAAATCAAAATGGTGATTGAAAAATCCAAATTTAAGCAAAAATAACATCATCATTTAGTCACAGTACTGGAGCAGAAATTAAACCAGTTGAATGTTTAAGTTTTGACTTGTCTGCTTTACTCAGTCAACCCTGTTAATAATTATTATATTGTTTAGAGCTTCTTTAAATATTTGTAATCAGAGGCCGTTTCTTCATATCGTCCTGCCAGTCTTTGAAAGATGGAGCAGCTTTGATTATATTATTCCTTATTAATAATAACAGTGGATGTTTCCACATGTTTTCATCTGTATTTGTTCTGCAATAAACATTTAATTAGTGAAACTCCTTCTTTGGTGAGACAGAGAACAGGCACAAGTGGAGGAGCAAATGAAAGTTCATGTGTAAATATTGGATGACATCATCACATTTGCCTTCATTTTAGTCTGGATGAAAAGAGTGAGAATCAAAAAAAGATTGGCTTTTTTTGATGCGAGATTTACTCAAAAAGAAGAAAAATAACAGAAAATGTACCAATGTTTAACAGATTTTTTGTGTTTTTATCTTATAATATGCATCACTATTTAGCCAGACAAAATCTTTTAAGCAATTCTTCAAAAGGAATCGCTCCATCGAACACCTTTAAATAATCTAATCTGTAATCATGGATTTTAGGGATAAGGTTTTAGCACACTATTTGATTAAAAACATCTTAATACATGCTGGATATCTGAATCTTTGTTTACTTTATCATTGGAGATGATGGCAAATAAAGTCTAATTGAACATCTGGAGCAAACAGCTGTCTCAGACTCAATACTTAAACTAAATAAAGGTCATTGTTGGTGGCAAGCTGCAGACAAAAATCTTAAAAATCCCCCATTTTCCCAGTGTGAAGATGAGAGTTGGGTTCATCAGGTTGTGCAGACTTGTCTTATCAGCTGCATGCAGCCTGCATGCTCTTTACCTATCAGTCATCTCTGAGCAATGCCACAGATCGAGGACGGATCACAGATGGAAGAAGGCACAGCAGCACTATTATTAGAAACCTCCTCGGAAACATTCACTAGAGAGCAGCCAGCAGCGTGCTGAGTTCAGAGTGCATGTTTTACCTTAGCTTCCCCCAGACCCGATAAAATCAGTCTGCTGTGAAAGGATTTATTCATTTCAAGGTGAAATCACAAGAATGCTGCACTCCTTCCTGAGTGCGAGCGTACACTCAGTCGATGTACAGAGACAAAAGTGTAAAAGCCACTGGGAGGGGAAAGAAACAAGGTTCTTCTTTTAAGTGGCGACACAAAGGAGCGAAGCCGCAGCAGCAGCAAGAAAAGATTTCTTTACTTTAAAGCCAGTCAAATGGCTTTATAGCTTTTAAAACGTAATTTATTTTATGAGCAGAAATCCTTGCCATTAAATTGTAGAAATATACAGGAGAAGTTTGCTTAGAAACCTTCGTTTTTATTTATGAGGGAACGAAGTCCTAAAACTGTGAAAAAGTGAGTCTGAGTCCCGCCTAACGCAGGAATCCTACACAGCTGCCAGTTTTCTCCCTAAAGGGCTCCACAGCCAAAAGCAATTAAATCTCAATGAGGTTACGAACAACTCCAAGTCCCAACGAGGTGGGGGCCCAAAAAGTGAAACTAAATTGAACGAGGGGGAGACTTACCCCCACTGCCAATCTCCCGGGATTTTCCCAACCATCTGGAAAATTTTAAAATGCCTCAGCCGACATCATTTAATCAAGTTTTCTCTAAAACAAAAACATAGCACTAAAAAAGATTTTCCACAAACAGAAGGTGGCAACTGAAAACTACACTTCAGGTTTGAAAGCTTAAATTTGGGCATTTAATCTTAAATTTCTCAGATTTTTTATCATTAAAGCACCCGATGCCAAGCTGAGTCTAAGACAGAAATAAGGGGGAAGTAGAATGCCATTTCCAGCTGTTGTGTCACTCTGTACGCAGAATTTGCCTAAATTCCTACATTTCTTGCGACTGCACTCATTAAAATTTAAGTAGTTATTTCTCTGTTCCATTTGTGGCTGCCAGCATTTTAATGGTGTTATATTGTCACACAGTAAAAAGGCCCCTGAAGAGCTTCTTGGTCTAGTGCCAGTGAAGTAGAAACTCATGAACATAAAGTAACCGGGTTTTATTCGCAAATAATCATGCGGTTGAAGTGCTCTGGCAGGGCATAATGCAAAGAAAGTAGTGGAGCAGCTATAAGTTACTTACTGACTGTTTAAGTTGACTTTAAATTGCAGCCAGTACGACTTTATTTGGAAAATTACCTTTGGAAAAACCCATCAGCATTTGTAAAATTAGCATTTTGGGTGGAGAAAAAAGGGTGGCGGATCTAAAAATGGATGCTACGTGCAAAGATGCTTCAACATCCGGACAAGAATATCGCTTTTGACTATCTGTCGTAAGCGCTTTACATGAAAGGACACACAGTTTATGGGTTGTAGCTTTGAGATATCATCAAAACTAAGCTAGTAACATAGAATTGCTGGGTTTCAGATGACAGATCGCATAGTTTAAATTGCATTTTCATATATTTTATTGGACAGTTACATAGAAAGACAAACATTCATATGAACCATGTTTTTAATGGGGTTTCTGTAGATCCCTGTGAAGCTAAATAAATTATTTAAAAGTAGATCCAAGCACATAGTAGTAACATGGGTTAGCTTGTTGCTAGCATTAGCGATAGCATTGTTATCTTAGACTAATTACTTAAAATAGCACAACTCACTACTCACCTGGGCAGAATCAAGTCAACAGCCATTTAATGCTTCTTTGGACCCTAATTGGTTGACCCAACCTGAAACTAAATAATTTTGAAAGCTTTCATCTGGCTGGTTGTATAATATGAGGTCTGCAGCACCAGATAGTTAGTTATGTCGATCGCCTCGACGCCGGGTAAATCCTCAAGATTACATGACAAGTGTTTTCTTACTGAGACAATATGGATCATCGTCTGTTCCAGCCCATTCAGAGTATCGGTGTACTCGCTGTGATCCATTTTGCCTTGCTTTGAACTGGAGAAATCCACTTCCGGATCTCCACCTGAATTCCGTGTCATCCGGGTCACGTGTCTGCAACCCAACAATAGTCTTTGTTTTTGCGTTTTAACACTCTTGTAAAATCTAGCAGTTTTGTTTGCTCACGTTTAAAATATTCCCTCAGAATACAAAAGGTTCGCTGACGCCTTCTGTATTTGTATCCAGGCAACACAAAAGCTTGTGGCTGTAGACGGAGAGCAATACCTAGGGTATTGTTTACTAAAATGATTGATTCACTATTCTGTGTTTACCTGCTTTAGTCAAAGGCTCTTCCTTTTTGCCCATATCGGTGAGACATCAACAGATAAATGACAAAGACTTAATAACCAGCGATATTCAAGATGACAAACATTCAAAACAAGAACTATTTTCCCAAGAGATCTATCAAGGACAAATTTGTATTGCTTCACTTTTCTTTGTGCACAGGAAGAAAAAACCTTTTCACAGGTCCAACTGCATGAAATACCAAAAAGCTGCACCTCTAGATAATTAATAATGGATCAAAGTGTACCATGTAACCCGGCAGCCATCCATGTTTTCTCTACATTGATCTCTGCTGACATTGTGTACAAGAGGAGCACTGACTCATGACCTTGAAGTTGGGATCAAACAAAATAAAATCTTTCAGCCGCTCACTCTGTTGTGTTGGACAGGGATGGATGGATTTTAATGGCTACATTTCACCTGTAATTGATTCATGTCAACAACACAGAGTCCAACAAACAGATAAATCCAAGAGGTCACATTGGACAGCATGGCAAATTAAATGGTTTAGGAGCCATTAAGACACAGGAAAGGGCTGCATTAATTGAAATATCACAGTAAAAGATGAAACATCTGGAAAAAATTAAGAGACCCCTGCACTGAATCCATTTGAAAACCTCCTGGTTATTCCACCAAATATTGATTTCTGAACTTTTTCTGAGTTAAAACATTAGTATTGTTCTTAATAAATAAATATGAACTTGTTTGAAGTATGAAAGCGCTGCATCTGCTTCCCTCATTTCTGCAAATAAATACTAAATGCTTTGCTTTGAATCTCAGAGACAATCTTGAATTTACTCAAACATATACCTATAAAAAGTAAAATCAAAGAAACTAATAATTTTAAGTGGCCTCTTAATTTTTTCCAGAGCTGTATTGACAACTAAGTACTGCAAAAATAAACTGATAAAAGCTTAGGATGAACATTGTTTTCCATCTTGATCTAAAAAAACTAAGAAATTTAAAGCAAAGAAGTTAAATTTAATATTTAATTATTAACCTGCTAATACTGGCCAATCGTGAAATATATTTCAGTCTTAGTTGAACTCATGGCCTTATTTGCAAAATGTACGCTTTTAAAATAACTTAATTTATGGATATAATGACTGCTGGAATGTATTTTAACAAAAAAAAAAAAAAAGCTCATGAGCATAAGTATGGTAGAGTATGTACTAATATGTTTAAAGACCCATGAAGGGATTCAATAAAAGTGGGCCGAGATTAAGGCCCTGAGGAACTCCACATTTGATTACTCAGATTTATATCTGTCAACAAGTTCAAGCTGGTTTGGTGATGTTTCTATTGAAGGTGGACTTCTCCCCTCTACATTTTTTAAGTTTTTGGTTGATCATAATCCAGCAATTATTAATTTATTACCCTCATACGTTTTGAGAATAACATTTGATCTCATGTCTGTAGGGAAATATAGTTTGTAACCAAATATAGAGCCCCGAATGTTTCCAAGTAGCATTAAATTTGAACTCATTAAAACACTGTTCTTGGACGCTCTTCTCACTACTTCATAAAAACAAATAATGTTTCAGTTTAGGTGAAAGTACATGGTGGGTGGTTGTTTCAAAATACTGCTCCAATATTTCCCCCCATAAAGTGAACAGTTAACGTTTTCCAAAAGAAGAAGGAATACTAATCATATACTAATCACATAAAAACAAAGGAGGGTTTATTTATGCTGAAATATTGAGCAACCACTCAGATTTTTATTGTAGTTTCATATTTTATTATTTTTTGAACCCATGCTGAGGCTGTTCCTGCAACTACCCAGTGGTGGAAAACAAGCTTCTATCTTAATGGATTTCAGAATAATTTGAAGCATTTTTTAACTCATTGATTGGGTTTAAAGTTGTCCTTAAGAGACCCGCTGCTTTCCACTCTGGTCTCTTTAGAAAACGAAATAGAGATTACAGGAATCGTTGCGGTTGCTTTCTCCGATCAAATCTCAGCCTCTCCCATATTAGATGACAGCACTTTGACCACATCCTGGTCATTTCTAATAGAAAAAAATAAACCATAAATAAGATAAGTTGTCATATAGCATGATCCTATTAGGGAATTATTCTGCAGAGTTGTGAACTGAGCTGTAACAGCTGGACGCAGGAAGTCCTGTTCCGCTCCTCTCTTTCCATACGTCTTTTCTCAGCTCGGCGTGACGCTGCTGGGGTTCAAACGAGAAGCAGAGGAAGAGGAAGAAGTAAGGAAATACGAGAGATACTGGGAGCAAGAGGAGGGCTGAGCTCTCTAAACATCCTGGAAACCAGTTTCCTTTCAGGATTCAGTTGACATCTGCCTCCCAGTCTCAGATTTCAAGATATTTAATGCACCTTGGGACGCGTTAAAGCACTTTCCTCACTGAGGGTGAACAATGCTTTTTATTAGTGGTTATGAGAAATATCTCTATTCATTTAAAATAAATAAGAAATAATGAAACCCAGAGTATATACCCCAGAAGGATCAGGAAGTATTGATCAGGTGGGTTGAGTCTGGAGATAAAAGAACAATGCTATACGCTTAGATTTGATGCCGATCAATATTTGCTTTTCTCCTTTTCATCTTTTTTACAGTGAGAATTGAAGCATCGGTTTGAAAGGTAATGACTGGAACAGAGTTTAAAAACTACTGAGATAAAAGTACGATTATACGATTTCAACAATGTAATTTTTTTTAATTTGGCAAATCATTTGCACCTGTGGGGCAGACACAAATCAGCCTTTTGTAAAAAATTATTTAATGCTGTCACTTGATTTAAAAAAAGATGAAGAAATTACTGTATAATGTTACCAACATATGACTAAATAAAAAAAGAAAATTGAGAATAAATTACAAAAATAGTCATAGCATTGCAAGAATAAAGTCAAAATAATACAAAAATAAAGTTGCAATATAACAAGAATAAAGTCATAATATTTTGAGAATAGTCAACTTTATTCTCGTAACACTATGATTTTATTTTCATAATTTTATTTCCTGAGCGCGGCCTTAATATGCCATCGTACCAGAAAATATTAAAGTATGCCTTTTTTACTTGAAGATAACTTTAAGATAATCAAGTTAAATCCAACATAAGCATTTCCTTGTGAACATTTAGGGTGCAAACAAGATGGCGTCTACCTTACGTAACATTTTAATTCATCTCCTGTTGGTTAGGAAGCCTCCTTGTCAGCTTGGACGCTTTGATATCGGTCCAGCTTGATGCGTTGGTTATTATCTCCTGTGTTTTCTTTCTGCTGGCTTCCTACTCACTCTGAAAGCTGGGGGACGGTATCAGGAGCCTATTTAGAGGCTTGCAGCAAGCACAGCGGCAGTCAGATGCTTCTTTCAAGTGATTCCCGATGGAATGGCAGCGTGCAAACTCGCTGACATGTTGGGAAAAGTGTGCTGTAGCAGGGATGAATAAGCAAAATGTCACAAGTTTGGCTTGAGTTCATGTGTTTCATGTGTTTATGAACTTGTGTGAGGCTGCTTCTTACCTAACCATGGGCTAAGTATGGTTAGGTATACTTAGCCCAGTATACCTAACCAGTATACCTGGCTAGGTATACTGGTTAGCCCAGTATACCTAACCAGCTTTTATAGGTTAGGTATACTGGGCTAAGAATAACCCAGTATTGTTCTTACTGTTCATAAATTACACTGCTGCCTTAATGTTGACTGCCAGAGGTCATTCTGATGGAATCAGCAGCTATGAAGCGATGCAATAAGCTGGAGTCTGCTTTGGACCGCTGACCAGAATTGTTCTTACTCAGCACATAAAATATAATGCTCTGTTCTCACAACCATGAAAGAAAATCAATGTTAATATCACATGCACTTTAAACAGCTGCTTACTTCACAGTTCAGTTGCACAAGGCAGTGAAGTTTGTATAAATTTCAGTTCATCTATTCAGGATGCAAAGTTTGTTTCCTTTCTCCTGCTGTGATATTTATATGCACTCATTAAATACTTTTTAGGAGCGTAACAATTAGTAAAAGCAGTTCATAACTTTTTGGTGGAGCTCCATTAAAGGCCAAACAACCCAAATATGTCAACATTTTTATTCTCAATCATTGTGCATACAATGTGTTGCAGTAATGTCAGTTTCGCTTGTATTATGAAAAGCAACAATAAAGGCCTACAAATAGTCAGAATGTGTATTTGAGGAAGAATCCCATACAACTAGAGCAAACTGGCTGATTTAAACCTGAAATCCTTAACACAAGTGACTCACTGACAGTAGCATAAAATGCAAAAATCACTGCGAGTTGCTGCGGCTTCACTTTTACGAGTGTAAGACAATTTTTCCATGCTGGTAGAGACCCAGAAATGTCACATCTGGGACGGGGTTTATAGACGACTTATCTTTTCAAATACCGAGGCTGAAGACTTCAGTGGCTGAGCTTTTTTTTCTTTTTCTTCCACTACAATATAGATTTGCTTGTCACATTGTGTAAACATGACGTGCTCCTCTCCGCGAACAGAGACAGGGATGCACACGCAGTCTTGTTTGCACTCTGCACACGTGGAAACACACACATGCACACTTTGCCCTCTGGTTGTTGCAGGCAATGTCACTGGAAGGACCCGAGGTGTTTGTGTGTGTAAGAAGATGAACTGTTTTTCTTCACGTGACACTGGATGACAGTGAAAAACATGTTAGGAGCCGCATATTCTGATGCATTTATGTTTGTGTGAATAACCAGGGCAAGGAAGGATGTTGGGGCCCATTTTTAGACTGTAAGATTAGAAAATGGATGTCAAGGTCGAGCAAAATAGAAAGAGCACATGACAGCAAATGTAGAAAAATAAATTGACTTTTTTTTTCCTCACACAATCCGGCAGAAATGGTTTAAACCCTCAGAGTCCTAAGTTTCCGTCCTCCACCTGGATATTTTGTTTATTTTTATTGTACGCAGTTCTTTAAATGTCCTGTGAGTAAATATATATTTGTCCATTTCTCCACAACAACAGGAACTTTCAATATCTAGCAAGTTATTTTCGCAATTTACCGTATATTAAAGGAATGTTTCATCAGATTACGCCCAAGAAAAACATGCTCCCTCCAACAACGCCGGTGAAATTACCGTAATAACCCGATATTGGCTGCAACACGCAACGTCTCCCCTTTCAGAAACCGTTGGAATTTTTCAGATAGCGTAAAGTGTGGCGGAGTTACGGTACTGCAAATTTGGCTTGTAAAACTGTATTGTCGCTGACACATTTGGTCTAGATCTTCTCACAACCTGGAAGGGGTGAATATTAATGCAATACTTGCTGTTGTAGAAAACAAAGTGGCGAATACTTTTTGTAAAGACTTTAAAAACCATAACACAAACATTTGTCCTTGAGAACTCAGAAATTCACTTTGGAGGTCAATTAAACTTGTCATTTAATATAATATCTAAATCAAACACGATCCTGTGGCTGCATTGCCTTTCTGTTCATGATAAAAGCAAACAGACTGACACTTCTGGCTCTTTGTGGTTTTGGTATTTACTTCCAGGCTGTCAGAAAGGAAATCAGCTTGTCTTGTTCCAGGCAGAGTAGTGGCTTAACAAAGGCAAGCTGCATATCTCTCAAAAGCAGAATTGTCTGGATTAAATTGGAGAGCAGGGTTTGCCTCGGTGTGTGCGTGTGTGTGTGTGTGTGTGTCAGCCTTAAGCACCTTTATGGATCCTGACATAGAGCATGTCAGCTAATGTAACTGAGCCAGCAGATTGGCTGAGTCACCGGTGGAACAGGTGCTGTGGAGGAGTGGATCATTTTACATTATGATGGTTTTTACTTCCAGAGTTTAAACATCTGCAGCTCTTTATTAATGATCTGCTCTGTTTTATGTAAACCCAATACGTCAATGAAACACAGATCTTTTAATTGGCTTACAAGAGTTTTTACAAGGAAATAGTTATCAGGAAGTTTTACAAATTGGAGCGACTTTTTCCAGCAGTTAACACTGCCTGTTTTCTGTCTATCTGTCGCAGAGTGAAAGTTTTAGCTATTTGTCCTCGCAAAAATATCTCAAGCACAATAAGATTGAATGGAAACTGTCCAGTGTTCAGTGTTTGGGCATCAGGGCAGCCATTCATCCAGCGGCCCGTCCTAAATTTGAGTTAAAACTGTTTAAAGTTGACAGGAAATTTGAAAATATTACTTAATAACTGTGTTATTAAAAGACTGCAAGGTTAACACCTCAACACCAACTATAAAGTCTTATAATAAAGCAAACATTTAAAAAGAAAAGAAGCAATGCTTAGCAATGCATAAGCAAACATATTTGCTAAAATGAGTGGTTCGACATTTTAAGAAGGCACAAACTTTCTTTTTTTGGACCAGGGATGCAGAAAAATGCCAGATATGATGTCAGAGTTAGCAAGTTAGCTTAGCTTGCACTAGCTTAGCCTAGCTTAACCATACTAGGAGAATGTTTGGTAGCTGTTTAGTAAGATTTATACCGATGCGTGTTTGTTGTATTTATTTTTACATCAATACCGCAGTTGAGGCAAGAATTTGTTATCTTTAAATAAAACTACATAAAACGTTAACTTTTTATGTGAAATACAGCATTTATTTTCTTCCCAGACACTACTCAACGGCGTGTGAATTAACACCTTTTGCAAAGTGATATTGCTCTACCAGTAGCCTGTGAGCTATCTGAATGTAACCATCAGAAAAATAAGCAGCCGCCCTCTGGTGACCCATAAAGCAGTGACTGGGTAGCTGCGAAGGTGCCAGATGTGGACAGGTGTTGCCATGGCTGTTTATTTTCCCCCGAGCAGGTGGTTGAAGGCAGCGCGGTGACAGGCCCCAGCAGGGGCCGATACTGTTGATGCGAGTGGACAGCGTGTCACTGCAAGGCACTGTGGTCTCTACAGCCTGCTGTCACATCCTGTGACACTCATGCTGCAAAGCAGAGATGTCTTTGAGAGATTGTGAAAACAGCATGCATAGCATAGCAGTATTTCCTCCTAGCGCCCAAAGTTAGCAGAAGGATGATTGATTATTTATTGTTTATAGTACAGTATTCACAACCATAAATGTGTTTACTGGGATTTAATCGGATAGAGCAACACAAAGTAGTGCTGAATCGTGAGATGTAAGGAAATGGTTTTCAACACTATCAAAATTTGAGAAATGTGCCAAACTTATTTTAAATAGCCTCCTCAATTCATTGTAGAACACCCTTTAGTCTTTTGGGCGTGTATCTTCTAGTTTGTTGTGTCTACCAAATTATATTTTGCCCACTTTTCTCTGCAGAGTTGCTCAATTTCAGTTAGACTGAATGTAGAGCTTCTAAGGACATAAATATCGAATTGAAGCAGGTGGACTCTTTACTATTTAAATTACTTCTGAGGGCCATTTCTAACACTTATTTCTGGGTTTGAATATTAAGGTGAGCTCAGAGTTTTACACAACACTGTAAAAATCTCCAGAAAGTCAAAACAATCTTTTTTTTATTTCAAATATAATTTCTTTTTTACATTCTTGCAAATTTCTAACTGCCCACATATGTTAGTTGCTATCTAGTTCCTTTCAAAAAATTACAGTACTGTTTACAGAGCTGCCTTTTAGTCCAGTGTGGCTTTTAAACAATAAGACTGAATGTGTACAAAATGACACTGAATATTCATGACTGACTGGATTCATATGTGCATAAAAAACCCCGACAATGGCTTTCACTCATGTCATATAATGCTTTTAATTTCCCCTGTCTTCTTCGATTTCTATGTCTGTGGATAAGAAAATGGCAAAGTCGCCTTGAGCGATTGATTGCTTTTTGGCTTCCCACTGATTTAATGAAACATGAGTTGTGTTTCTCTCTCTCTCGGCCTCCTTTGTTTCCGCCCCTTTAAGGAGAAGTGTCGCAGGGTGCCAGAGATTAAATGAACAGTGGCATATTCCCCCAGGAAGCTGAAAATGATATCTCACTGAGCTGTTCTGCAGACTCTGTAAAAGCCCAATAGGGCTTCTTTTTCTCTCTTTAAATTAATTTAATCAGTTCAGATATAATTTAGGGAAACATGCTGGTTTATTGCACCGCAAGAACCTGAAGCAATCCCTTTTATGTTATTGGTTTATAAATTAATTAATGGCGTTTCATTTGTATTGGTAAGGTAAATTTGCTGCTCCGTTGTCACTCTATGCAGGAGTTACACAAAGGCCTCAGGGTGTCACCGTAGCACTGTCAACAAAATAGCTGCAGCCACTGTGTTAAGCGACATCTCAAAAAATCAGCCTCACAATGACAAACTCTGAGCCGACATGTTAGATATTGAACCAATCTGCACTAATTAGGTTGTTTATAGCAATGAATCCCAGTGTTCATGCCACTACCAGTCAGTGGTTTCTATAGGAGTGTGTCAAGCAGGTGTGTTTAAGAAAGACGGTCTCTTTCTTAAGTCTCTGGTCGCTGTCGTCACTAATCAACGCATTATGGTTTAATGTCAGCGATGCCTGAAGCTATTTGAGGCACTGCAATATGAGGAAGAGGCCAAGGAGCCGTGCACAGCGCTAATGAGGTCTGACTGAGAAAACCCATTTGGCAAGTGATAATGAACAAAACTGTGATCATCAAAGATGTAGGAACATCATTTTCAGAAAAAAAGAAACTGTTGTTGAACAAGATGCAAATGGATAGAAATTTAACTAATTTGCTTCAAACAAATTAACTCTTTCTGTCAATCTACAAGAAACTTACAGTAGTAGAATGCGATTTAAGGATCTCGACATCATACACATCTAGGCAAACGTTGCTTGAGTGGAGAGATTCATCAGTGAGCGCCTGGTGTTTGGTTCAAAAATCAATGCAAGAAAGCAACGCAGTCTTCTCAATTTGGATTAACCACCTGCAATATCGCAAATGTTTAAAATGTGATCCAGGTGTCAAGTGAAAGTTTGAACCAGACAATTCATTGCGTCATAGTCACTCATTTATCACTGGAACTGGTGGTAAAGTAACTGGACTTGTGTAAGAGGTTAAGGGATTGGGATAAATATAGCCCAATCTCTAGGGCTATCTCTTATCTGTGGAGCTATGTCTAGTTCTGGGGCTAATTCCAATCTCTAGGAATATCTCTAACCCAATCCCTATGGCTATCTAGCCCAATCCCGATGGCTGGCTCTAACCCAATTCCCAGGGCTAATCCCAATACCTAGGACAATATCCTAGGTATTGGGTTTCTGAATACCTTCTCTCTGAAACAGAACACATAAAAACATTTAAAAATAGGTAAAAAAATACAAAATTTCTCCCAATACAGGCTAACCCAGCAGGTGCTGAAATGGAGACTTAGGAATGGATTTGTTGTCGTCCTTATAGTTGAAATGAGGTCATCCACCCAAGGCATCAATCAGCTTCTGCTGTGATATAAGCTTGCCATACCCTTTAAAAGAGAGGAGGAAAAAATAAATACAAGAGCTCAGCAGCATGTAGAGGTCATTACTGCCTTGTGCAAGGTCACCAAAATGCCACTGGGTAATTGAGTGAAGCCCGTCTGGAAAAGGAGCTTCATCTCCATCTGTCGAGGGGACAGTGACTCAGAGCTATTTTATATCTGTGCTGGGTTTAGTTAGCAGGAAACAGTCCTACTTTTCTCACCCCTTATTTTGGGCGCTCAGCAAAAACACGCATGCCAACAGCGGGGCGACACAAATGGAAGTTATTTGCTGTGAGGGACGGTGTGACCAGATGCAGCTGCTTCTCTCACTTACCCTACATTTTCCTTTGTAGCCTGCCAGGCTACAAAGGAAAGCACTCTCACAAGAATCACAGCGCCTTTGCTGTCGCACTAAGTGCATCTGCAGGAAAATGAATTCACGTTATTTGCTCGTTACCTGAAGGCACAGAACTGCTGATGGCAGGACTTTCTACTCTGGTGGAGCCTTTCAATTCCATCAGTGCCTTGTCACAGCCAATCCAGCTGCTTCTTCTGATAGCTTTCTTTCATTTCTGTCTCTGCGCATCGGTTTGTTTTCAAAAAGCCGTTGGCTCTCGACTGTCTTGTTAGTCCCGTGCGTCCTTGACCCTCATTTCCAGCTGCTGATGTGTTGTGTACGCATGTGAACGAGCTACTAAGGGTGACTTTATGCTTTCAGAGTAAAGGCTAGTAGGTTTTTTATTAGCTTTACTGAGCTCTGGAAGAAAGCAGCTGAGTTCTGGTTGGCTGGGAACAACTTCAGAGGATGAAGAAGCTGCGGAGTGAATTCCTACATTTGTGGCAACAATCATTCAAGGTTTCTCAGATAATTGCACAGATTCGTCACATCGAGAAGCTTGGGTTGCTTTACTCAGAGGAGGGGAGGTATTCACTGTCTCTAATAAAGCAGACGTCTCCAGAGGGAAGACAAAGAGAAAATGTCTGGTTTGTGTTTAGTTTTCTTTCTGCTAGTTGGAGGAAAATCTTAGCATTCACTAAATTATTATTTGAATAGTTTATTTTGAGACAGAACAGCTGATATCAATCATTTTTATTCAATTTTTACAAAGTACACAAAGTACGGCTGCCTTGCAGAAGCTTTGCCTCACATGTGGATAATAAAAAGAAAACCTGAAGGCTTGTGTTACGTTTTTGTCCTTCACCCTCTCCACCCTTCAGCACCCAGAGCCCGGCCCGGCCTAAAGGCTTTGTAATGTGCTGTCAGAACCTATTCATCTTTGTCAAGATGCCCCACGCTCCTGCAGCATCAGCGCACATAAAGACGGCTGGGTTTGGTTCTGTTCGACTTGATTTCCTCCATCCTTCTTCTTGAATTGTGTTTTGTTTTGCATTTTTTTCATTTACATTGAAATATTTGTTGATTTTTTGATGATGCCAAGATTCAGAAGGCTTTTAAAAAAAAATAAAAGTAGCTTTTATGATATAAATATTCAATAAAACATCTTTACAGATGCAAGAGAAAATATTCTTGAGTTAAGAAACTGCAATCTCAAACATACAACTTCACTTTTTTAGTTTGATGAGCTTGTTGTGAGTGAAATTCAACAAATATATATCAGAAATCCTGTTTATCTTTATTATTCATATATATTTTCTCCATTTCTAGAAAACATCTGTTGCGGTCAGTATCTAAATCTACATCACAATCCTCCCTGAAAATGTAAAAATGCCACTGGAGGTTAACCTTTGACCTACTTCCCTTTTGCAACCAAATAGGTCTGTGTTCCCAACGGCAACAAAAGAAACCAGGACACAAAAGGACTGTCTGTGGAGCATATTACTGAATGAAGAGATGGATATTTAATCTCAGCTTTTGTTCGAACACAAAACTCTCAAAGAGGAGAAAAACCTGGATTTGCTGCGCGGAAACTCCAAATAAGATTTTACGTGACACAATGCAGTGCGTCGCTGAAACAGAAGGGAAGGCGTAAAATTAAACTTAAATTAAACTGCCAGGATCTCAATGGGTTAATTTATAAGTTAGCAGCTCTTACCTGTTTACCTTCCTCGCCCTTCAATGATTTTTGCTTCCCTTGGGAATTGAAAAAAGCCCAACAAACCTTCAGGTCACCATGGTTCAATCGTCTCTATTCACTTATTTGCTCCTTTTATTGCAAATATAAAACAATAAAGTGCGACTAAGCAGTTTGCTGTATCTCTTAACCGAATGTTCAGAGTTCTGCACTTTTCTGTTTTTCTATGATAAAATAGATTTTATCAAGGCGATGACTGCATCCACCTTGAGATTACGATCAGCTGGCGCCTTTTCAGGGTAACGATTTTGATCTTCTTGTCCAGTTTGGACTCAGCTATGAGATTTTTGCAGCTTGAAAGAAAGCAGGATGGAAGAGATTGGTGAGGAAAGATTAAAGGTATTGATTGGCAGATAGGCAGTGGTAAGGTGGAGATTGATTGAGCAAACAGCCGATTTCTGACTGACCTAGCGGTGGATTGATCAGTGGATCAATAGCTGTAATCCATTGAGAGATATAAGATATTTGAATTAGAACTCTAAATTTTTCTCTTTTATAAATTAGATGTGTCTGTGTTTGAAGTCCATAAATATTTTTAAAACTGTTTCTTATTAATTGTTTGGGATTGTTTATATTTTTTAACAAAGGCTCAAAAACTCCTTTGAGTTTTGTAGATTTTCTAACTGTAAAAGATGAGGAGAGGAGCTGTTACAGATGCAAATTGTTTTTATTGGCTCTGCTTCCTTTGACCCATACACCTTTATTTTATTTGGTGATTGGGACGTAGTGCCTATGGATTATTCTGACCTTTGAAATGGTGGGTGAATCAATACGGTAAAGGATATAGTGCATCTCCCTTTGTATTAATTAGCCTAGGGAAAAACATTAGCTTTATGTTGACTTACCAGAACATTTCTGAATCGTATGCAATCCATGGTCAAAACAGACGACCTTCCTTACCTCTGCATGGCTAACAGCTGCAGGGATTTTAAACGGAAGCATGCTTTGCTGACAGTAACATGACCAGATCAGGGATAACCCACCAAATTAGGTCAGTCCTAGTCGGATCATCGCCCACGTCTGATTGAAAGAGGCCAGCGCGCTCACCTTGTCCGGCGCAAACGGTATAGAAACGATTCTGTTCGCTACGCCGGCCCCCAGCGAGGAAACGAAACCAGGCAACACCAGAGGGGAAGAGCTGCAGGTTTTATAGAAAACACCAAACTCAGTCAAGTGTGGCTGTGTTTTGGTTTGTAGAACAAGTCATCAGACAAATGTAAAAAAAATACATGATTGGACTTAAATCATTTTGGTGAAAAAATGTTTTGTGAAGGAAAACTTTATATTTTTTAACAAAACTCATCATTTTGATTGCACAAAGATGGAAATAGATCCTTACGAAGTCAAAGTTTGCACATGAATGCCATTACCTAAATGCTTTTTGTTCAAACAGAAATACAGCAATTAGTACTGCTTCTGCAAAAATAATATATATTAGTCAAAGTTTCCCGTCATGTTTTTCATTTAAAAAATGTTTAAAGTTGACAGGAAATTTGAAAATATCACTTGCAATTATGTGTTATTAAAAAATTGGAAGATAAATACCTGAATACCAACTATAAAGTCTTAAAAAATGCAAACATTTTAAAATGACTTAAAAAGAAAATAAGCAATGCTAAGCCTGGTGGGGGCACAGTAAAGCCTGGTGACCCACCAGGCTTATAATACTCTGTTTTACTATTTATATATAACTATTCTCACTGTGGAGAATATTTCTGCTTTTAAAAGTAGCAGAAAAACATCAAACCAGTGATTTAATCTGTCTGCTTTGGTAACTAACCTGCAGCTGGATGCTGAACAGCTACATCTTGTAACCTGATAATTAGTTTTAAGCTGTTTATTTCTCTTTCCTAACATAGTTACTGATAAAGAAGACCTTTCATGTCAGGTTTGAAAGAATAGTAAAATTAAAGAGAAAATACAAATATAGTTCTCTTTTAGTGCTTTATATTTACAAATAAAATGTATAGATAAATATCCATTAGATGTTTCCTTCGCCCTGAAATTGCAAAGACGATTCTTAAGCTGCAACCTTGTCCTTTGAGACAAACCTTGCCCTTTTGGTTCTGTATTTTAGTCGGCGGCGTCAAGCCAAATCCGCCCTAGGCTTCCTGATGTGTGTGTGTAAGTCACAGAAATACCTCCACATGTCTGTTCAGATAATCTGTTTTCCTGTGTAATGATGGTGGGCACATTTACTGGGAGGGTCATCCAAAATGTTAATAGTTTTAACACAACCAGCTTGGTGTGAGTGGACATTTGTGGTAGGGAAACCTCAAATTTATGCAATAATGAAATCTGGATGCTAACATGCTAGCCACATTATTTAGCATAAATTAGTGGGAAACTGCGCCTTCACCAATGTGGACTGTCTGCCTTTTTATAAAACATTCATTAGCTTAATATTTCAAAATGTTTGACGTAACATAGTGCAGATTAATTGCATTATCTATTTTGACGTAAAAAAATGCAGAATTGCGAGTGAAAAGATGCTAGTTTGTGTATGCTAGCACACACTAGCACATGCTAGTGCTAATGTTTGCTAGCATGTGTTAGCATCACAAACACATGCTAGTTTGTGAGATAACAGAAACTAGCATGTGATAGTTTGTGTTAGCCCGTCACATAAAATTTTATCGAAATATGTTTTGTTTTACAAGCAAAAACATTACAAGTTTTTGCTTGTGATGTAAAAAATAAAGTCCCAGAGGTGTGAAAACTTTAGCAAGATAGCGTTGATTGTTAAAGTAGATCACAAAGCCAAAGAGGCAGCTTCATGAACAAATCGATACCAGTTAGGCTTCATACTATCAACCTGCCTTGAGCTCCCTCTAGAAAATGTTTTTTATTGGAGAACATTAAGTGAGATTCTTGTTTCATTCCACAGCGGCATTGTCCACTGAGATTAGCCAACACATTACCTTCGGGCTTTGAGTGTAAAAAATCCCCCTCTTAGCTCTGACACTCCCTATAATTTTCTCCAGTTTTCCAGAGGAGAAATGGAAAATGAAAGCACAGGTTAGCGGGGCATTACGAGCTGTGGCATCGCAATCTCTGCGCCACACAGCTGTCACTGCGCCGCCGCCGCGTGTCGTTCGGCCCGAGGCTGTGGGAAACTGGGAGGAGATCATCTTGTTGCTTCTGGCTGAAACAATGGCGCACATTCTCCTTTTGACAGACATTTTTCTGTGTCCATGTTTGCAAGATGTCTGTCTTTATTTTCACATAGCAGGGGGTGCAGATTTCTAATTCCACTCCTTTATTCCCTGACACGTTATTATGGAAATATATGCTAATTAGATTTGTCCCCTTCTTGTATATTTTCCAGGTTATCTACTGTCTTTCGGCAGATTTCAGTCCATATCTGAACACAACATATTTCTGTTTAATAGAATATGGTCCTATTTATGTTTTTTCTCAGTATAACAAAGACAGACGTGGATTAAGTTTGCTCAATTAGAAAGGCCTTCTCTCTTGTGGGAGTAAATGTTGTATTATGTTTAAAGTATTTAATAACATGACTAAATATTATCTTTTTTATTAAAATATGCCTTTTAAATGTATTATTATTTATAAAAGAGTGAATAATTTTTTCTGTATAAAGTTGCTTTTAGATAATCGCTTCATTAGTATTCAAGCTATTTTTGAGTGATTTCACATTTCAGATCCTGCAACTAATTTCAGAAACAAATCTGATTAAATCCAAAATCTATTTCTCAAGTTTACCCGGTTTCTTTTATAACACAGTGGAGTAATTTTGACTTTCTCTTTTTTCCACAATCTTATATTTGAGGGTTTTCGAGCATAAATAGCCTTTTCATAGCTCTGCCACAGCAACTCATTTTGGTTAAAGTCCAGACTTTGACTAGGCCTCTTCCAAATCTTCATTTTGTTTATTAGCCTTCAGAGTTCTCTACTAAGAGCAAAATTTAAATTTTTTCGATAGCAAATTAAATCATAATTTAAAAACTCCATTTTCTTTGATATTAAAATGTATTTGATTTGAAACATTGCTGTAATAAAGCAAGATAAACATCTTAAGAATTGTTTACATTTCCGTTAATCATAGGTGTTTAAAGTTGATGGAAAATCTGAAAATATCACTTGATAATTATGTGTTATAGGAATTTTGGAAGATTAATATCTGAACACCAATTACAAAGTCTTAAAAAATGCAAACATTTAAAAAAAACTTTCATAAATAAGCGATGCTTAGCCTGGTGGGGCACAAGGAAAGCCTGGTGGCCCACCAGGCTTATAATACAGTGGGGGAAACCCTGAAAAACCAAATAAAATAGAAGTTTGATGGTTTTCAAAGGTATTTTATAAGCTAAGGTACTTGTTCTGAGATATTACAAAAAGCCTTCAACCCAACTTATGTAATGTTGAAATTGATTGCAAACAATAAAAAGTTTTAGAAGAACATTTAAGTAGTTTTAGCTGGTTTTCTTTAATGTTTTCTCCTTATTTAATAGTAAGGATTTGTCTCAATGGTGCCAGTTTTCTTCTAGGCTATAAAGTTTCTTCGGATGAGCAGGCAATTAAGAGGAAAGAGGAAAGGAAAAATTGTCTCTCCCAGAAAGCATGCTGATTTTTTTTTTTAAATCTCTTGCTGTTATTGTAAGAATTGGATGTGTAATTATATGTTTATTTATAGTTGCTGTTCCAGGACAAACAGAAATGAGAATAATTTCCAAAGAAGAATGCTTTTAAAGCACATTGCTCTCATGATGTGTAAAATAAGGGGGACTCCACGAGTTGGAGTGTTCTCTTCTTCTAACAATGTGGTAATTATCTGCCTCATAATTACATTTCTCCTGAATTTAAAAAAAGTTGAAGTTTTTCCAGCTCTGACGTTGGTCTGATCAAATGGAGACTAAATGTTAGACTTAACCACCAATCGCCGGCAGAGCATCGGTTGGTGCTGCGGCCCGATTCCCGGGGCGTTCTGCAGAATTTAATGCGCTCAGCGCATCAGGACGCTTCCTCACACACACACATCAACTGCTACCTCATTAGAGGCTGCAGCCCTGAGGCTGGCGGATGGGGAAGGCCTAATTGCACAGCTCAGCAGCACCAACAGCGCTGGAAGCGTTTTGGAAAAGACATCAACAAATGAGCATCAGGTGCAAACACCTACACTGGTTTTCTGTCGTTTCTGACCCTCCCTGGGACTGCTGTTGACTCCATGGTTAGCAGGTAGCAAACCTTTAACTTTAGCTTCTTTGGAATTATATAGTC
This sequence comes from Girardinus metallicus, assembly GCA_903067095.1. Taxonomy (NCBI): domain Eukaryota; kingdom Metazoa; phylum Chordata; class Actinopteri; order Cyprinodontiformes; family Poeciliidae; genus Girardinus; species Girardinus metallicus. The sequence continues at coordinate 30,391 of CAEGAE010069770.1, read as the reverse complement.
TATTCCACAATTCAGACCCTAAATTTGAGATGTTTCTTTAAAAAGTATAGTTTATATCTCCTCACTTTGTATAAATCCTAATTAGTTGGTCCCAGAGGCTAAAGCTAACGGCTAGTCCGGGAATAGCCAAAACCAAAGTGAACTCCAGTCTCAAAGATGCTATTGCCTCGTATGTAAATGTTTTTTCTAAATTTTTAAACCGTCATCTTTGTGGTGGGAAGTTATCTCGGTGGAAGTCAATAATTACACAAGAAAATGAAAGTAGAAGGTTGTGTCTGTGTGCTCATGCAATCATAAAAAATCATACTGACTGATTATCTCCTGCTATTGCTCTTGTAAATAATCTATAGGTGTGTTCCCATTGATCCTACAATTGTGCAAATTGAAGCTACAACAATAAATTTACCTAATGGAAACATACCATTAATCAATTTTTTGCGTTAGGTTGAGTTGGTTTTCTGACTGTATAAATTAGTGTATTTCACAAAACTGCAACAGAAACACATTTTTCACATCACATGTGTCATGTGATCAACAACTGGATGTTACTACTGGCAGAAATGACAAAGAAGATGACAGGAAGTATTAGAGAATGATGCTGCTGCAGGTTTTTTAATGACTTACTGTGCAAACAAACTTATTAGCAGATGATACTTATTGCTAAAGGTTTGTTTACTTTAATACAGAGACAAACAATTAACCAACTGGATTTAGCCACAAGTTGCAAAAAAGACAACCAAGACTAAAGGTATATTCCATTTGTAATTGTTACATTTCTGAGTACGTTTTTTTTATTTTTACCATCCTCGGTGGCAAAATAAAATGCTTTTGTTTGCACTCCAAATGGCTGTAAAAAAAATCTTTCTTTTGTTTTTGCATTAATATCAACAAAAAACAAATTAAGGAAGAGTTTAGTATCGTCTTTGTTTTGTCCCAGGTTGACAGGATGCATAGCTTTGTAAAACTCCTTGTAAGGTTTACAAATCTAGTACAAATAACCCAAATGTGGGGTGATGTGGTGATATGTGAGTAAAATCCCCACACCGGTTGAGTGGATGGAAAACAGACTCCTAGTAGCCTTCAGATTGCCACTGGTCGGGAATGGTGAGCTGTTAACGATGCGCTTGTGGTTCAAAATGTGTGAGATGTGAGGTTGGTTTTTCTGACAGAGGTTAAAATGGCAAAAGAAAATTGCTGATTTCCGGCAAGAGTCTGTACGAGCTGACAGGGCAGCAATAAAAAGACCTCAATTGACTCGTGGTTTTGTCTGGAGGTCTCTCACAATAAACCCGACGCTGCTGTCCAGGGAGCCGGGCTTCAAGGAAACAGTCAGAACCAGACAGTGGGCCATTATTTTACACGAGACTCCATGTGAAAGAACAGAGAAGTTACATCTACTTGAGTAAGCTTTTTGAAAAAATTTACTTTTAGGAGTGTCTTTATTACGCTTTACTTTTTACTTGAGTAATTTCGTTATGAAGTATTTCTACTCTTACTTGAGTTAAAACTCTGGATTTATACCTAAAATTCACCAGACACAGACAGACTCCTGCAGTTTTTGTTAAAATTTCATGTTTTTTTTTGATTTAGAAAAATTTTCTTTTGCCTAATTTTGTTATTTTTTGTTGCTTATATAAATTATTATCATTTTCATCCTTAAAATGCCAAAATTTTCACTTAACTTTATATTTTGGTCTACTTGTTTGTCCAGCTCATAAAATCCCAATAAAACACATTAACCTTTGTGGTAAAGGTTTTACACACATACCCGAAAAGCCAGTTTGCCTCCAAACGTCTCTTTCTTAAAACCCAGCTGGCTGGCACACATCGATTGAACTACATCCTCTCTCTCCTCCTGATCTGGTTAGTATAAGGTGGAACATTAAACAACACTGTTATTGCTCCATAGATTTCACATTTGGTTGCGTTTGGATGACAGGACTTTTTATGGCAGAACCAACTTGTCAAATCTTACCTTAAACTCTTAAGTCTCTACCTTCAAATTAGCCCACAGCCTGAGGTAAAGAAATTATTTTTCAGCTCCTTATGGCTGCTGCACACATCCATCCCCGTGTGTGTGTGTGTGTGTGTTATGTACGTCCCCCAGGGGCACCATCCAGGGTGGATGCTTTAACAAATGATCTTGTGGGAGTCTTGCTGACAGCCAAGTTCTTCACTAACACAGTTTGCTACTATGTGAGTGAAGCATTTTGGTTTGGATTGATCTCCAAATGCATATCCTGTTAGCTGAGACAAAGTGTCCATCAGCCTGTCCAGGTCAGCTAAAGGCTTGTGTCTACGCCAGCAACTAACTAGCTTTGCTTGTCCTTCAGCGGCCCTGACAGAAAACAGGAAGGATGCTTCTGTTTTTGTTTTTGTTTTGTTTGTTAGGATGATTCCTTTTATAGTTCCCAGAAAGTCAAATGTAGCAGTAATATTTGAATACTTACACTTTAAAGTTTACTAGTATTACAAAAAAGCATATTTAGAATGACTTTTCTTAAAACGATCTTTCTGTTTGAATATAATTGCACTTAAGTTAAAGGCAATTAACTATTAAGACAAGAGATTTTAAAGAGGGCAAAGCTGCAGCTCAGATATAACCCTCATCGATATTAAATAATAATTTGCTGCCATCTTGTGGCGAGATTTGAGTTTAACGTTATTTGTTCAGTATCGCTGCTGTTTGTTATCAGATTTAGGCTGAACTCTGGGATTAAAGAGATAAATATAATTGCAAGATAACAGTAAATATAATTGAATGTATCTAAAATCGCTCGCGTTGTGTCCGTGTGCCATTCTCAATATGGCGACAACGTTGACGTTCGAACCCCATCATGCGCTCTTTGACGACCATTGTTTTGGTTACGCAAACGTAAGCTGATTTTGTCCCTCGGCAGCTTCCGTCGTTGTTTTGAGAAGGCAGTCGGACAAGTTGACAGGGAAGCCTAACAGGTATGTACTTCTTTAAACGCGTTTTGTTTGCATAACTAGCCTTAGGAAATGTTTGTTGTGTATATTCAGGTTTTGTTTTGATGTTTTGAGCATATAAACAGGAAAGTGACAGAACAAATTAGCAGCCTGTCGGCTAACCACAACTAACAGCTAACCGTGTAGATGTTAGCTACTTTTGGCTGTGTTTTTCGAGTCTGACTGATATTCTTTAAATATTAGAACAATCTTAAATATGTTCGTGATAAAATTCAAAGTAAGTAGTGACGTTATGTGTGCTTTTAACCTGTCTTTTGGCTAATAGACTCTTATTGCATCATGCCTCGCTATGGTTGCTAGTTAGCCATGTTAGCACGTTGAAGGTGATGGCAATCTCATCCCATCTGAAGGTCTGTTTTATGTATTATTTATTGTTTATGTATTTTTTGTTAACTGTATAACAGGTTGAAAGGTGAAGGCGGCGAGCCAGAATGTCAAGCAATGTAAGTAACTTATTTACACCTTCGTTATGTCTTAAATATCTTAACTGTGGATTATGGGTGTTATCAAGAGGTCTGCAAAGAATAAAATAAAAAGATGAAATACATTTGAAATAATTCCTGGACATAGCAGCGTGATTACTTGAGAAAATATTTCAGATTATTTGTCTTTAGTTTTACTTTATAATGTTGCTCTGTTGCAGGTGCTGTGTGGTCGAAGCAGGTTGATCCTGTCTCAGACTGCCAGCCGACATGCTTTGACTTCTCTCAGGGTTGGAAGAAGCAGGACGTTCTCAGCCGCCAGCTCTGACGGGCCGTACATCACCGTGTCACCCACAGACTCAGGTGAGACATAGCGAGTCAAATAGGATGTGGGTCTGGGAGTTGGTTTCTAAGCTGAACAGTTCTGTCTGTGACTGCAGGCCCCAGGACTGTGTGGCCTGATGAGAGCATGGGACCATTTGGACCTCAGGACCAGCGCTTCCAGCTGCCTGGTAACGCCGGGTTTGACTGCCACCTGGAAGGCATGGGGAACCAAAAGAAAGCTCCGGCTCACAAGATGGTGCCTGACGTTCTCACGACTCCAAACAGCACGGAGAGACACCAGTTTATTCTGGCCCAGTTCGTCAACGAGTTTCATGTGAGTAGTTTAGTAATCGTTGTGCCTCTCTGATAGTACAGTCAGGGTGGGCTACGACTAAAAAGTTAGTTATGCTAAACCTAGAGCATTACTCAAACCTACATTTTTACATGTATTTGTGTAATTAACACTCCTGGTTTTGTTCATTTGTTTGTTGTGTGCTTGCCATTTGGTCTCTAAAGTTTCTTGTGAAAAAAGAAACATGGAGAGGAAATGGAACATCTTCTTAGTCTTCCCCCCTCTTCAAAATAAGAGCGGGAACATAAAATTAAAAAGTCCATAACCAGAACTTACACACAAATGTTGAACTTTATTCAACTGGAAGTAAATTAACGCTCTAGAATTTATTTGGAAAATTTTAATTAGAGGAAGTTAAGTTTGGTAAATGTCTTCACACTTAGCACAATGCTAAAGCGCTAAACGTGACTTGACTCTAGTTAAAAGTTTTCATGTCTACAAATGCAGATTGATTGCAGGAAAAAGCAATGTTACAAAGAATTGACTCAGGAGGTCTGAATAAAGATACAAGCCACACTTTTTTTTTTGTGAAAAAATATAAAAATCCAAAAGCCGTAACTTTAGAGAGATGAATGCCTTTACATTCAGCTCTGATATCTTGTACAATTTGTTTGTTTTACAGGAACAATTGGGCCCTTTGTCCACAAGAGTCCACAAAGCCGAGCAATACTTCAACCAGACAGACACTGACTGCTCTGTGAGCTCCTGCCCTGAGCTGCTAAAGAAAGGTAAGAGAACATTAGGCCTGTCACAACAAGCAATAAATCAATTAATTACATGATAATTAACAGAGACTTCATAATCCTGTTTTGTCATTTATTTTGGATATTTAAAATGTTTTCCACTTCCAGTGTTAAATATTCTTCAGAAACTAAAGTCTGAGGGGCTGTACTTGAATTAATTATTACTGTATTTGTTGAAAATGGTCTTAAAATGACAATACAATTGTTTATTGCAATAAATGTGTTATTGTGACAGGCCTACAGCTGCCTTTTAATTTCAGTAATTAATCTGTCTGTCTTAGAACTGGAGCTGATGTTCCCCTCGGCACCAACGACCTCCATCACGGTCGTGACGGTAACCCAGAGGACCGGTCGTCAGGACGACGGAGCAGCAGAACCAGACAGAGACCAGCTGCTTCATAAAGTGAGTCTTTGTTTCGTTTTGTTTTGGACAAATGAGGAAGTGGCTATAGACTGAGAATATGTCGTCACTGCAGTTTGTAAGCGGGGCGAAGGAGATGTGTTTCGCCCTGTGGACGGCGGGATACTGGGCCGACTTTATCGACCCGACAACAGGAGAAGCTGTAAGTACTGAAGCACACATAACATAAAAAGTTAGGCGAAACAAAAGCGCTGAAGCTCGGTTTTAATTGTATCAGTTTCTAGAAACAGTTTCAGTAACATGAGTTCTGTTCATCCTTTCATCCATAAATTAGTTTTTCACCATTTCAACCATTTTTTTAAACCTGAATCTGAAGGATGAAATAATACAAACAGTAGAAAAAGAGTTGAAAACATGGTTTGATTATAATAAGTTGTTATTAAATGAAGGAAAAACTGAGTTCATGGTGTTTTCTGGTAATCAGATCTACAATAATGTAAAGTTTTGCATAAATGGAGTTGAAATTGATTTAGTTTGAGACTAAAATTGTAGGGATTATTTTAGTCAATAAACTAAATTGGAAGCCTTCTATTGAATATATTAGAAATAAAGTTGCAAAAACTATTAAACTGTTGAAATACTGAAATCCAGAGAAATGCAAGTAAAACAGCCATTGATATATTAAAGTTGCAAAATAAAAAAAAAGCTACTAGGCTTATCAATAAAGTGTGATATCCTGAACCAACTAATAAACTCTTTATTCAAAGTAATACTTCAAAATGTAAAGATATTGTACATATAAAATGTATAAAGGATTGAACGGAAGTCTTCCTTCTGGAATTCAGAAATGATTTTAGTCAAGAGAGAATAAATCTAACTTGAGCCAAGTAAAGTCTAGACGTGTTTCATTTTTTTGCATGAAACTGGATGTACATATGTTGGTAATTTACCAAAATGAAGTGAACTGTAAATGCGTTCTCCCACAGTTCTTTGCATCTCCATCGGCTGCGTCGGCTCTGCGGCCGGAGGAGCAGCTCAGACATTTGGGCTTTCACATCGAAGTGTCGGGCTCCTGCACCGTCATTCACCACATCCTCAGAGGAACGCCTTTGTTTGTGGGGACCGTTTTCACCAACGCACCTGCTGACAGCGCTGCTGTAACGAGACTTCAAGGACTATCGAATGGATTTGATGAAGAGGAGTAGGCTTATTTTTAATATTAAACACCAGGAGATTTGCACAAGAATGCCTCTAATTGTGGGATGAGATGTTTTGATTTTGGCTCGGTTGTGTGATAAAACTCTGGGTTTCTGTAAGGACATGTCAGTGTTAACGACTTCACATCCTTCACTACATCCAGGGCGAACCCGCGCTCAAAACGTCAACTTTGCAATATGTTTAATCTGTAGAAAGTGTTGATGTTTTTAGAGAATATTTGTATTTATGAAAATTCCCAGGTGAGGAACAAGAACAAGCCTCAAAACGACATGAACACGTTCGCTGGAACGACATCGGGTCGTAACGCACTGCTAATAAAATGTTTTCCTCTCAGGCTGGACTCACTTTATTTTCAGGAAGCAACTATTTAGTCCACTGCTGGTTTTATAAGTTTATTCTCAGAGAAATAAGTCAGAATTTTAACCAAAATGCATAAAAGTTGAAATATGAAATAAGCATTTAATTAAGGTTTCCAGAATAATGCTTCCACCGCTGTCCTTGTTTTCTTCCTGTCTGGTCATTTTAGTGCCTCAAAACATCTTAAATATGTTCATAATGTCAGTCACAGATCTAAAATCGCACTTGGTTCTGCCTTGTTCATATCTGTCAATAAATCTGATTTGTAAATTGGTAAAATGAGGCATGTGACTGAAGACGATCTTTTCCTAAATTGTTCTGGAATTAGATTAAAGTTGAACGACTTTAATGGTTTAAGATTTTACTCACAAGCTCTGTTTTGATTTCTGATAATACATGATGCATTGGAAAATAATTCAAACCCCTTTCATTCATTTTTTTAAATTAAGTTTTGTTCTCTTCCAACCACAAACCACAAGCTATTAAAAGTTTCTCGCTCCTTCCTGAAAAGTTCGGAAAGCAAATGTATTCCACACTTTTCTCGAATTTATAAATAAAATATAGCAAAGTACCAATTTATCTGTAACATTTATACAATATTTTGTGTTAATCTGTCAGAAAATCCCATAGAGATTCTCCTCTGGGTAAAACATCATCCAAATCACATTTACAGTTTATTTTATTTAAAAAAAAAACCTGCATAGAAAATAATAAAGTGATGCACTTTTAAATATTCATCATAAATAACGGTTAAAAAAACACTACATATTGATCTGTAAGTTTGATAAACTCCTAGTTTAAAGGATGTTTTGTGTGTTAAATGATTTGACTCCTTAAATGTGTCCAGCAGCTGCTGGCGGTGACGAGGGTGATGTAAGGTAGTGCAGCGGGACGCAGCCTGATGCCCGCGCCGGCCAGAGGCCCGGCTGAGGAGAACACGGCGCCGCTGTCGTTCCTCGGCACCAGCACGTTGCAGATGTTTCCGTGGCAACAGGACGTGCACACCTGCAGCAGGTGAGGATAGAGTTGGATCATCCACAAAGCTGAAACTGGGCAGAGTTGAACAGTAACTAGTTACATTTGCTTTAACTTATTTTGAAAAAAATTTACTTTTAGGAGTATTTTTACTACGCTGTACTTTGAGTACTTTTGTTATGAAGTATTTCAACTCTTACTTGAGTAAAATTTCTGGATTTTCTGCCCACTAAATGAAAAACAAACACATTTTAGCTAAAAATTCACCAAACTCAGACACACACCTGCAGTTTTTAAGTTTTTTATTGAAAGAAACTGATTTGAAAGAATTTCTCTTGCCTGATTTTTTTTTTTTGTCATTTTCATTCGTAAAATTTCCACCTAACTTTATATTTTGGTCCGTCTGATGATGTAATTTTTAAATATTAAATGACAATTTGATCAGTTACTCAGCACTTTTTACCAAATACTTTTTTTACTCGGGTAATTTCTTCAACAGCTACTGTTTACTTTTACTTTAGTGAAATTATGTTGAAGTAGTTCTCCGTTTACTTGAGTTCATTTTTGGGTCCTCTGCCTGTAAGTGGATCTGTATTTCACCTGGAAGCCGCTGTGGGTGATGTTGACGCAGCCGGCGAAGCGGCAGTGCTCCGAGGTTGCACAGCGCTTCGTCACAGAAACGCTTTCGCCATGGTTATCCATCATGTGGAGCGTGTAGCAATAACTCGTATCTGGAAGAAAACTCTTTTGATTATTACAAGTAATATTTAATAAATTCAGAAAATAAACTATTATCTTAGCTGGTCAGTTTCAGGTTAACTTCCTGTTGGCTTGTTTTACGAATATTAAAAGAAGAAGCTGATTTACCCTTTGGACAGTAAACATCTGGAGCCCAGCGGTTGCAGTCGTAGTTATCTGCAGCATCCTGACATGTGAAACATTTGAAACCACCTGGATGAGGTGTGGCTGCAGAGGACAGGCAGATCAAATCTATTTTATCAGGAAGAAAATACTGCATTTTATACTTGCATTCATATAAAGAAATATTTTAATACTATATTATAAATATTTAAAGCCCTCAAGCAGTTATATCAATAGAAAGTAGCACAGAATAACTGAAGATGGTTGGTATGGTGGATTTTATTTAGGGGTACCGTGGTAAAATTACCTGAAAAGAAATTAAAGCAACACTTAAACTGTTTGTAGGTTTTTACAAAATATGAAAAAGGAATTTAAGAAGTTACATTTCAGGTCTTTGTCTGCGGTTTCTGCAACATTCCTGCTGCTAATTTAAACATGATTATGTAGACTGTACACAACCATTTTCATATTGAAAAATGACCTGAAGTCAGTTATGAACTTAGTCATAATGTGGGATTTAAACATGTGTAGCTTTAAAACAATTTAAAACTAAAAAATAGATTTCTTGCAACTAATTAACAGATTTTTAAGGTTACAAAAAACGCTGGCATGCTAAAAAAATTGTTTTATCAAGATGAGTAACATCACAACGCTGCACAAACTGAACTGTAACATTTACCACGTGAGCTAAAAAACCTAAGCAAAATAAAGTTATCATTGTGTTAAGAGTCTGAATAAATAGGAAGCTTTGATTAGTAATGCAACTGCAGCCGATCAGCATGATTCAACGCCGTGGTCGTACTTGAAGGATGCAGCTGAATTATGTCCTTCATGGTGAAATCCCGTGACTCTGCGGTTTCCGTCCACTCAGAAACCGACACCAGCATCAGGATCCAGGCCACAGCTGGCCAGGCGTCCATCATGGGTCTGCATCAACACTACGCGCCGTCAAACGCTAAAACAGAGAAACGTGTCACTAAGCAGCAGCCGCATGAGTTCAAAGCTTTGATTTTGTTAGCCTCGGTTGGTAAATGATGGTTTTTCCACCCATATTGTGATGAAACCTTTGAATATTAGCTTTAGATTTTCATAAAATGCTACATTTAAAAACATCTGATCCAAAGCAAGGCTTTGTGAGGCTAATAAAGGAAGTTAGAGATGTATTGCACAACTGGTGATGTTTGATAGTTAATAATTTATCTAAAAATGTTCATCATAATTAATATGCCTGATTAAAACACATTAATTAATTTACCTCTGGGATCAGTAAAATATTTTTTTACTTGAATAATTGAACCTCTTGTGTATCAGTATGTTTTTATAATTCAGTGGGAGATTTTAAAAGGAAAAATTCACAAATGTACAACATGAAATAAATACCTTAATTGAAATTTAAAAACAGTTATCCCTTCTGCTGCTATAATAAAATACCAGCTTATGATACACAGATGTAATCAAAAAAATATAGAAAAAAACACAAAATTTAGTTCCAGAATGTATTCTCATTTCAAAAACTGCTGAGATTTAAATTAGGTACAACTTTATCTAATTTAAAAACTTCTCCAAGCAGAAAAAAGGATAGAGTAATAAGAGCCAGATATTTTTACTGCAGGAGACCCTCTAATTGTTTCCACCGTGAACTGACTGGTTGAAAACATTTTTAAAAACATACCTGGATAATTTTAGGGAAAAAGCTACTAGATAAATATGTTAATAAATTTTTTTTTTCACAGTAACATTTAAAAGAATTACAGTTTTCTTTTAGTTTAAGCCAAAGCTGCTCTCCAAGGATTCTCTGAGACGTCAGTCACTGCATTAAACACCAGCTGACCTGGTTTTACCCCCTTTTACTCAGATTAGCAGATTTGTGTAAGATCAGCTCTGAGCTCAGATGCCTCTGACTCCACTTTGTTCTTTATCCCCAGGCTCTGTGCCAGGCTGGGAGGTCATAAATGCTTGTTTTCTTTGCATTAAACATGCCCCAGTAAGACTGATCCATGTTTTAGCTGAATAATGTTCTATCCTGCACATGTATATTCATATCTGATCCACTTTAACCACCGATGTGCTCATTTTAAAGCCAAATAAACAAACTATGCAATAAGGACAATATTTCTTGCATAATAATTACATCCTAAAACATAAACGGCAGCACAACTGGATCTGAAAATCTGTAATTTTGTCACTAATGGTTTAAAATAATAGCTTTTAAACAAAAAAAGTCCTTGACATCTGCTAAAGGATGTTTACACAAACTTTCCACAATAAAATATAAACATTTAGCAAACGAAATTCTATTTTTTAATACAGGAATATGCTAAAAAATGTATAGAAGAGGAGAGAAGTAATGATCCATCTAATGAAAGTATCACCTCTTCATGTCAACGTACTAGTTAATATTAGCATGCTAGCTAAATTTGGCATCACAGTAACTTCAGAAATATTATATTTTATTCTTGTTCTTGGATTTTTGTAGAATATTGTAGAAAATGAGTTTCTTAGTCCGCTATGTTTCTTCAGCATTGTTTTTTATGAGCTAATGCTAATATAATGCTAATGCTGACACAATAAAGCAACCAGATCCACCATATTGTTTGCTGCCAGGACCCAGCCTACAGTTAAACTGTTTAATTCTAGTAATATTTTGCTCTTTTATTATCACATCCTCCAGTTATCTCTCCTGCTTTTTCACATGTAACAATCTAAAAGCATGCTTGGCTGCAGAGTAGCTTCACCTCTGTCCTTTTACAGCTCTGGAAACCAGGATTAATTAAATAATTATTTAATTTGAAGTCTCCTGCTCTAAGTGCTCCCATTCATTCGTCAGGCCACAGTTTTACAGTACGGCTCTTAATGAGACGCTTTACTAATGAAAGGGAAACTTGATTAGGTCTCTGTGGTCAGTGCCAGGAATCTGTTTTAAGTTTGAGCCAACAGAGCAGAAGATCAATAATAGTAGTGAAGGGAAGAAGGTTTCATATTGATCAAGAATCTGCCGCTGAGTGAACTGATGAATCTTTACATCGGGGAATAAAAATGTGTGTAAATGCAGTTAGTAAAGCCAAGCTGTCGCTTTTAAGCCAAAATATAATGTGATTTGCTGCATTTATCTTCAAACATGAATGTTCAATGTTTTTTATAAGGAGTTAACAGCTTTTGTACTAAAATATAATTAGTAAAATCCCACAGATTCACACTTAGCGGACAATCTGTGTCTTACAAAAGTATCCATCCAGAATGTTTTCACGCTTTCTCACCAATAACCACAAAGTTCTGCTTCATAGGGATTTTATACAAATTCTGTTTGACGCTACAAAAGATTTGAGATGATAGAATGGTCTAGTCAAAGTCGGCACTTAAATCCAATAAGGAATTTATGACAAGATGAAAAGTGTTGATCTGAGGTGATCTCCATCCAGACTAATTTAAATTTGGGGAAGCAGGTAAGTCTCTAAATGTGCAAAAAGCCGCAACTGCAGCAAAGTATTGATACTGGGTGAGAAAATGTTGGAAAACGTGTATCTGTTCCCCGATTTTTAGTTCAAATATGACAAAATCTGGAGGGATTTTAAGAGTTTAAAGTGGAAGTTAGACTCCAAAATCTACGTATTATTTTGTAAGATAATCAGATGTTGAAGCTTTTAGAGGAATGTGTTGAAAATGAGATTAATATATGGAGCAGAAGATGATTAATTAAATAAGGACTGACTAAATACCCACAGGATCCTGCAGTCTAAGTTCATGATGCATTCACCGACTTTATATGTTGCCGAACAAATGTTAAGTTTTTGAAAATGAATTTTCTTCCCACAGAAAGTTTTGTGATCTTTACAGAACAAAATAGAATAGATACAGTTTTACATTTATTTTAGTGATTTTTACAAAAATGTACAGTTTATTTCTCCATTTGAACCTTTCATTTCATTTGGAAAATCATTTAAATAATCTATAAGTGGATGCAAAAAAGATTCCTAGATCAGATGTAGATAAATGTTGGTTAAAATAATTGTAATTCTTTTAATTTTACATTACATTACAATTTAAAACTGTAACCTCCATCAAGAGACACATTTTTGTTCTTTTATGATTTTAATTTGCAACGTTTAACTACTCCTGTGTACTGTCACAATCCACAAAAGGAAGAATCAGTGCAGATTTCCATTCTTCCTTTAGCTTTTTAACAATAAATACTAATTTTGTGTGTATTTATTTAAAGGATTGAGACCTAAATTCACGTCTTCCTTCTTCACTGACCCAGCACAGCCAATCAACACGCTCCACTGCTGAAGCTGACACCGACCCATGTGTCAAGTGTGAATGAACAAATTCGTTAGATGAAGGCTCGCTGATTTGTGTCAGAAGTAAACTCCATCAAAACCTTGACCACCGGGTCTGGCTTTGAAGCGCGGCGGCTTTGCTCTGCAGACCAGACACACATGGCACGAGCTTAACACTCCACCCATACTGCTGCATTTGTTTGCTTTTTGATCTCAGCTCAGCACCGAGAAGGAAAAAGGTTAGCGCGTCGAGCTAATTCTTGTGCAAAAAAACACACAGAAGTGAGATTTGTTGCCTAGGCTGCTTTGTGTGGGCATTGCTGAGTCATTTCTCATTTTATGGGATCCTCTGGAGGCTCTGTGCCTCGTAAAATGTTTCACATCTTAATAAAATAGTAACAGCAATCCAGTGGATGAATCATATCCTGTTGGAAGCTGGATCAGTAAACGGAAAGGTAACCTCAGCTGAAGGGTTATGAGGACGGGAACAAAAGCTCCTGGAAGAGCCTGGCTTGAACACATGCTGGGAATGTCTGGCTCACAATGCCTGTTTCTAAAAGGTTTCCATCTTTCCCTAAGAAAGGAAAACATCCCCACACCATGATGCTGCCACCACCATGCATCACTGTGGAAATGGAGAGTTTATGATGAAAAGGCTTTGTTTATTTGTACAAGAGTAATTATTTGTAATCCCTTTTATCAAGTTTTATCACCTAAAATCTCAGAAAAATACATTGTTGAAGTCTGTAACACAAAAGAGGATGTGAACAATTTAAAAAGTTTAAATTAAAGACGACTCTATACAAATCCACTTACTAATTTGCGGGCAAAAGTTGAAAATTGGCCGCAGAAGTCGTTTTTATCCCCCGTCCCCCTTTTTTAACTAACTTTTCGCTTTACGATTGAACATAACTCATCTCCATTAATTTATCAAAACAAAACAAAACAAAAAATAAATGAATGCGGATTGTGAATATCTAAAATAAACGCTCTCCATTCAATGTTCACAATAGCAGCAGCGCTCGTTTCAAATCGCACGTAAATGCGTCTTAAACTATCGCAAATTGGATTTACGCGAAGTTTATCGTAAAAACACGACTTTACAGTGACTAATGGCTTAGAACAGGAACGAACTAGATTTGGAGATGAAACTTACCAGCTTCAGTTCCTCTGAACCTACAGCGGATTCAACGGGACGGAGATGGGGGATAGAAACTGCGCTCCGTGTGGATGTTGGAGCTTTTTGCTCTGGGAGGGCTGCGGCGTCACGGAAACGTAAAAGATGTTAACTCCCCCCTGTCAGAGGGAGCTAATGCTGCTGCTTTGTCTGTTTTTTCGCTGCGTTTTTAGCTAAATAAGGCGAAAAGCGCCTCTTAATGTCCTTAGTGCAGCAGTATTATATTTGTATAGACGGAAACTGATGACTGCGGCCGCGGGCGCGTGTTAATGGGGCCCACAATGACAAATAAATTGATGTTATTTTTAAAAAGAAATATGTATATTTACAAAAAAGAAAACAAGTCTTTCATGCATACAATATGAAAACAATTACAAGAAAAATAAAAATATGTAAATACTAAGTATTTAGGAATATTTTACTTTTTTAAGTAAATTTCTGCACCTTTCCTGTTTCTTTATACATACTATTAGACACATGCAACAAATACATCACCATACAATACAATAATTTATCATATGAAAAAAGTTAAATTTTGGTTAAATATCAAAACAGTATTTTTATTGTATTTTGTTAAAAGTACCACTTCCCATTACGTAATGTGTCAGCATTTGAAGGAAGGTAAATATTTTTTTTTCCAGAATCTTTGTTGTCTGCTCCCCCAAAATAAAATTACTTTTCAAGAAATAACAAAAGTTTATGTTGTGAGCAGAGAAACTCTTATTTAAGATATCTATATCTGAGATATACTTCAGATATAGATATCTCAAACAAGAGTTTCTCTGTTTCAAAATAAAGCTTCACATCATCTGTTAAAGCAAATAGAAGAAGACACACCCTGTGTTGCTCACTTATTCACATTCCTTGGCTGAAAGACACGAAGCCAAGTCATCATGTTCAGCTCCCATCAGATAAATGTGAAGGAGCGCATGTCTGAAAGGGGCCATAGAAGAAGTCATCAGTGACAGGCTGCAGCCCTCTGACCCCGCTGGATATGCGATCCTTCGCAGGAAAGAAAAGGAAGAAGACTGCAAAGTCCTCAGAGGAATGTCAGTGGGGTGACCGCACAGATGTGCATTAATATACAGACATATGCTCTGACCTGGTACACAAACTAAAATGTTGTATGAAATTTAAAAATCTATTGCAACCTCTGCAGAATATTTTATCTAAAAGGGCTTTTGAAACCTGATTTAAGGAGAAAAATTTTTGTTTTTTTTTTGACTTTGCTTAAAGTTTGTCCACTTTTAATGTTTTTTTCACATTCTAATCCCAACCTTCGATGTATTTTGTAAAGATTTTATGTGACAGAACAAAACAAAATGATTCAGAACTTTTAAGTGAAAGTGTAAAGATAAATGTTTTTTGTTTTGTTTTATTTTTCTGAAAGATAAAACTGAAACGTGGCGTACTTTTGTATTTACCTCATTTGAACCAGTTCTTTGAAATTACAGAAACTGCAGAAGAATCTCCATAGTATAAAGCTGTTGATCAAATGATTTTAACACGTAAATATGCTTTTTATGTTAACTCTGGTTGTATCTTTGGGTTTGTCTTATCTCTAACTTATTGGTGATCTTCTTAGTCTTTGTTATGCTGTTTGTTCTCATCAAGTTTCTTGAATGCAATTCATTTGAGGGGATTTATTTCAGAGTAAACAAGGCTGACAAATCTCCCAGAACACGTCATAATTAGTTAAGCCATAATTTTTCTTAAAAATCAAAATTATGGCTTTTGACATTTAAATTATAAGTATTAATGTTGCGTTTATGCCTTTATATCTCATAATTTCAATTTTAAAAATCTAAGCTATTGGCTTTACTGTCATAATTATGACTGACATTAAAAATTATGTCTATAATTATATTTTGAAGGTTATGACTTTCCGTGCAACATCGTAAAAGTCGCCTGATAATGTTTCTTTTTAATAAAATCGTCTAATCGTAATCCTCTATTGAATTCAACACATGGCCTGTAGAGGGCAGTAGCTCCCGTTCCATGCCCAACATCTACCGCAAATCTCCCGAGAACAAAACAGAAGACGGCCGCCATCTTTGAAATTCGCAGCAGGTTTGTTGCAGCGCAATATTTGAATTAAGTCCGGTTTAATTTACATAACAGTGAAATAAGCTGCATGGCCAACCGAAATATGCACCAAGCGAGGATGCTTGGTGCTAACTCTCCTCAGCCGGGGAGACGAGTTACAGACTCCCCGGTCTCGTCGGAGCCAATGCCGGCTAACAAAGGCAGCCCGGCCCCGCCGCAGCAGCAGTCTCCCCCGGCCGAGCAAAGCGAAGGAGCCGCGGAGGAAACGGGGGAAGGCCCGTCGAAAATGACTCTGGATATAGCAAGTTTTCGGAAGCCCGGAGAGAAGACGTTCACCCAGCGCTCCCGCCTCTTTGTCGGCAGCCTGCCGCTGGATATCACAGAGGAGGAGTTCAGAAACCTGTTCGCTAAATATGGGAACATTAACGAGGTGTTCATCAACAGGGAGCGGGGATTTGGATTCGTTTGCTTGGTATGTTCAAAGCTGCACCTAGATGTTTCAGTTTATCTTTGTTTTTAATAAGTATTTTTCGTTTAAATTAATTTGTATGTGTTTCTAAGCCTTTTATTGGTTATTGGGATTTGATATCAAAATGCCATTAGAATATTATTCACTAACCAGTATGAATTTAGTTCCAACAAGTTTGACCCGGAAGTGAACCGTGCCATCTTAGTAGGCAAGCGCATGCGCCATACACGTGTTTGCCTACTAAGATTCGTTTAGTAGGAAAGAATTTTCGACGTACAAAATATGTCAAAAATAATGTTTTGATGAGAAACAGAATAGAGCTGGTTCTAAACTTGTGCCTTGTTTATTGTTGTCATAGCAACTCCATCGCAACTGCCTGCCAAAATGGCTGCCAGTTACAAAGTTCACAAAAGAGTGAGGTCACATGAGAATTGTGTATTTTAGATATTTATTATTAAACATTCGTTTTAAGGTTAATGCATATTATTTAGCTATATTGTTGTTAAATGTGTAACTTTTTAAATAATATTAGTTATTATCTGTATCATAATTGTTACAAAATATTTTAGAGTTTAAAACCATATCATTTTAATATTATAATTTATTTGTGTTGCTCTTCCACAATAATTTGAAAAGAAATTATTTATTATTATACGTAGCAGACATTTGTTGAAGTGAAGTTACGTGTAAAAACAAACTTGTTTCTTGTTTTAAAAAAAAAATTCTAAAACTGACAGACATTATTTTTGGTTTTAGTTAAAAAAGTCTGTTATAAATAGTTAATTGCAGCTTTAAAAAGTTGATCTGGAGGTTCAGTTTAAGGGGCTTGTTATTGGTTACCCTGAATGCTAATCCACCTATATTTCGCAGGAAACCCGAACTCTGGCAGAGATCGCTAAAGTTGAGCTGGACGGGTCGGTTCTGAACAACAGAGCACTAAAGGTTCGCTTTGCGACGCACGGAGCTGCACTCAAAGTCCACAATCTGCTGCCAGTAGTGACAAACGAACTGCTTGAAGAAGTAGGTTAGAGGTGAAACTGAACACTAAATTAGGGGGGACCTCTATGCAACCGTAGCAGATTAAACAAAAAACGCCAAAAACTTGTGTGTGTCCTCAGGCGTTTTCTCAGTTTGGACCTGTGGAGCGGGCCATTGTTGTGACGGACGACCGCGGCCGTTCCACTGGGAGAGGCATCGTTGAGTTTGCAAGCAAAGTCGCCGCCCGTAAAGCCCTGGAGCGCTGCAACGAGGGAGCGATGCTGCTGACGACGTAAGCCTTGTTTAACAGGCTGAAAACTCTTAGTCTCTTTCAGTTTCAGATTCTCACAGCGTATAAATGGACGAACTTTAGTTTTTTAAAACGCAGGATTTGTACGGGTGCTTGAATTTCGATTGAGTGTTTTAAAGGTTTGGTAACAGCTCAGTTTTTAAATAAAGTACAAGTTTGATTAAAAGCTTAAATGTGGAAAACCTTATTTGCAGTTGAAACCAGATATTTTCATACCCCTAATAATACCTTTTATTTCCAGCTGTCTGAAGTTAAATCAGATTCAACTTTTCTTGTTTTAGGTCAGTTAGAATCACCAAAATTATTTTTTTTCGCAAAATGTGAAAAAACTTATCAAGAAAATTTTTTAGAACCTTATTTTGTACCTTTCTTTGTGTACTGTGTGTTTGCATTTAATTTGAGCAGGAAGGTAATTTCCCTTAACATGATTTGTTTGGGTTGTTCAAATGTAATAATAATTATCTATTATTGAATTATTGAATTTGAGGTATTTTTTTGTTAAATAAATGTTTTGTTCTTGGATCAGTCAGGTGTACGAGGTGTGGTGAGAGAAACGCTTCAAAACATAAACATTTAGTTACATTTTAGTTTACTTTCCCCAACTTTATAATGTAGAATACTTTCACAAGACATTATTAATAACAGTAATAAATTATACATAATAGTGAACTGAAACTGTCATTTTTTTAGTTCTTTTGTGTTTTAATCTCTGAAGTGTGGTGATGGAAAAGTTTGAAAACTTATCTTGAAAATCCTTGAAAAGTAAAATTGAAAGCTAAAACATGTCATGTCGACGTCTTGTCTCAGTACTCCATGTCCCACCATCGTGGAGCCAATGGAGCACCTGGACGATGAAGATGGTCTCCCTGAAAAGATTCTTCCAAAAACCCCAAAGTATTACAAGTAAGCAATATTTATTGATCTATTTATTGATTTCTTTTGGTTTATGTTGCGTCTGCGATTACACCACTTTTTTATTCTGCCAGAGAGCGAGAGCAGCCGCCCCGATTCGCCCAGCCCGGCACGTTCGAGTTTGAATACGCGTCTCGCTGGAAAGCTCTAGAGGAGATGGAGAAGCAGCAGCGAGAGCAGGTCGACCGAAACATCAAGGAGGCCAGAGAGAAACTGGAGGCGGAGCTGGAGGCCGCCAAAAACGAACATCAGCTCATGTTGATGAGACAAGGTGAGATGCGATGGTGTTCGTCTGTTTCTCTCTAGGGTGTAACGTTTTAAAACGTCCCCCCTTCTTCTTTTTCTCATTAGATCTAATGAGACGTCAGGAGGAACTGCGGCGGCTGGAGGAGCTGCGCAACCAGGAGCTGCAAAGACGAAAGCAGATAGAAATGAGGTGATGAAGATTCTCGAGGAAGAAATTATTCCTATTGGATAATCCTATTATTTAATTGAATATAAATGTAGTTAAAGCTAATGCTGCAGAAAAGTCTTTCCATTAGCGATGTTTCAGATCAGCTGGTGATAGAAAGCTATATTAGGAAAACGAACCCAGTGAGGAAATTCTCATGCTACGTTGCTTTTATCGGATTAGTTTGGTTTCCGTCTGAACGCTGTGTGTCGTTAGGCATGAGGAGGAGCGAAGGAGGAGAGAGGAGGAGATGATGAGGCACAGGGAGCAGGACGAGCTGAGACGCCAGCCTGACGGCGGCGGCGGCTTCGTTCCAAACTACCATGAAAACGTGAGTACAAACGCTTGGTTTTCACAACTCATTCAGAAAAATGAAACAGACAAAAACCAGTGTACATAAACATTACTATCATGTTATTATTGGCCTGAATTGGTCATACTGCATAACAAAAACACTTTTTATTTGGTTTGTTTATTTTTATTGATGTTAAACCAAAAAAAAAGAGACTGAATATGACCAGAAATTAATTTTTTTTTAACATTTCCTCCACTTATTGTTCCATGAGAGCATAAATAACTGTAAATAAATCAAAAAATATAACTAAATGCAGATTCTGTGTGCAGTTTACTGATATAAGTCAAACGTTTTTAAGTGAATATTTATGATTGTGACACTATGAATGCTCTGCCGTACAGCCATCGTCCTGCAAAACTATTTATTACCTAAAAATAAGTAATAATGTTTATTTATCTTCATCGTTATCACAACAGTGCTGCAAAATTTAGCGATAAAATTCTAAGTTCATATCTCCCACCTCTGATTTATATAAAAACTGAAAGTAAAAATGTGTAACATGACCAAATGTCTTCAATAAAATGTCATTTATTAATGTCATATGATCTATAGTGTTGTTTATTTTTAAACTTTTGGTACCTGCTGTATGAAATGTGCATAATTTCATTTGGTAATGAAGCACATTCTTACACACATTCTTACAACAAAGTTTCTCAGATTTATTTTCTCTATTGCCTTCGATGAAAGAGCGTGAAAGTTTGTGACCCAGCTTCTGTCACAGATTTCCCACATACTCACAGTATTTATCTATTTCTCATAAAATACAGCAAAATATCAAGAGGAGTTTGTTTCCTATTTAGTTTATCTTTAATTGAAACAGAAATGAGTCTGGTATCGTTTGCTGAAAGGCAGATCTTGCAAATCTCCTGGTTGGACAAATAAAAGGTGTGATTTTTAGTAAAAAGACCTAAATGACCACTTCCTGTGTGTGTTTTGCATTCTCTTTGAGGGAGATGAATTCTGAAATATCTCTGAAAAGTGTAAAAACTCTGGTAAATTTAGCATTTCCATTTTTTTCCACTTTTGTTTATTATTTACGTATTTGTTGAAAATTTAATATGCACTCTCCATAAGAGAGCAAAGCAGCAAATCCATTTGTCAGTGTAAATCTCAGTTGCAATTAGTAGCCACTAGGGGGCGTAAGTGGCGACCAGAAAGCTTTCTTTGCTTGTCCTTTGACTCTTTTACAAGGTAAACATGCTTAAGTATTGGAGTTATGTAAAATAAATGGTAATCTGCTCATATCTCCTAGTTTTTAACATTAGATTTTGTTGCTCTGGGTTTCTAATTCTTGATTCATACTTTATTTATCCTCATGTAACTTTTTATCAGGGTTTAATTTGATTTTCCTCTAGATTTTTTTGTTTCGGTATTAAAGTTTTTCTTCTGACTTAGATATTATTTGTGTGATTTTTGAACATTAGTTATTCTGTGCATTTCATTCACACATATAAGTGATAAAATTTCATTTTATATTTTTAACTTCAGCTTTTTTCAGTTCATTTTGAAACACATTTAACTAACTATACTGATACTTTACACTTGAATGTGTAAAATACAAGTTATGAAGTTAAATCATTGTAATTAGTAAGTGTTGTTTTTAATCATTTTAACAATTTGAACTGGAGAATACTTGGTTTTGTTAAGAATTTTCTTATAGCTTCATAACTTTCTGATACTAATACTTTGGTATTGCAATCAGATATTTCTTTATTTTGCTTCACTGTTAGCTGCATTTGGTAAGATAGGAATTAAAGATATTTTCAAGTTGTTGTAAGAGATTAATTATCAAGTTATTTTCAGTTATAAAATCTCGTATTTTTGCATTTAGAAGCTTCCTTTAAAATCAGGCATTATTGACAATTCTGCTTTCCAGCTGGGGAAAAATATTGAATCCCCTGCTGATTTGATAAGTCTCCTAACCTGTAGATATGTAAATACTCTTTAGTTTTTATATTTCTTATATATTAGTGTAAAGAGACAGAATATAACCAGATTAATACATGACTTTAGGTAAAAAACAGATTTTAGATTATTTAGCTGGTATTGTGGCTCCCAGACATTTCTTACTTCAGTGATTTACAATCTGCACATCCTGGACTGACTGCAAGACCATCAGTAAGAAGTTTGATCTGAAGCTGAAAACTGTCGCATTTAGAAATGGAAGAACTATAAAATGGCCGCCAAATGCCCTCTATCTGGAACTACATGCAAGACTTTGACCCCAGTTTGTCTATTTTCGGTGGATGACTGCTTGAAATCATCGAAGGGCCAAAGTATTGGGCATTCTTCAATCAGCCAGATGAGCAGAAGACCAGACCTGATGAGTCTTAAAGAAAATTAGCAGCTGAAGATTTGAGCTACGAAGGAACAAAACAAAATCTCTCCGTTGATGTTTCCAAACCTGCTGAACATTTTGCCACCAACAAAAGTCTCCCAACCACGTTCTGTTTTATGCTCCTTGTTTTTCTCACCATCCTCTTCGTTAAAGGACTATTTTGTCGTTTTTTGCATCAGAACAGAATATGGCTACTGTTTGTCTAATTATTTAATTATCTGCCTACTGAGTTTGAACATGAAAAATTGAAGATTTGACTTCACTTTTTTAAAGATTTCCTGTGGAAAATTAGACGTTTTAACAGCCTGGCGACTGAAATTTTATATATATATATAGATATATATATATGTATATATATATATATCTATATATATATATAAAAAGTTTCATTTATTTTACCAGTTTTGTTCTTCAAAAACTTCATGTTTGTTTTCAGTTATGCATAAAAAGAAATGCTACATCCGAGATTGATTTGCAGGAGTCTGTTCAATAATTCTTCAGTTTTATTCTGAAGACTCTTCTTCACTTCTTTCAGAGGGAACAGGAAATGAGAGTGGGTGAGCTGGGCCCTCGTGGAGCCGGTAATATGGGAGGTACGGGCATAACTGTGTAGATAAAATATCTTTGTGTTTCAATTTTTCTTCGTAGAGTTACAATAGGACACAGTATTGTTTTTTGATATACTTTTTAAATCAGCGAGCAAAAGATTAGAAGCATCTTTATTAGCAAAGATGTGGATAGTCATAATTCTAATAAAGTAAAAGCTTAAGACATCTTTGGATTTAATTTGTTTTGGAGTAATTAGATGCACAATAACATCTTGCTAAGTGGAGAATGAAGGACAGACCAAGTATAGTCTTTTCTTTTTTTTTTTTTAAATAAATAAATTGGTCAGTAGATGACATAAAAACGCGAGATTGCACATCACCTTTATAAAGACATATATGTATATTTTTATCAAAGTCTATGGGCGCGTCAAGGTTTACCTTGTTTGAAATGTTTTTGTCTGGTCTCTCATTGTCTTTTGTTCGACACAACTTCAGCTGTCAACCCTCACATGTATAAAAAAGGGTTTCTGGTTTCAATACAAGAAAATTGATGTTTGTATGTTTAAGAGTGATTAGCAGCTACTTTAATTGACGAGTTGGGACTAAAAAAGTTGGGGTTTCACATCTACAGTATCAGTTCTAGGCTATGAAACTGGTAAAATTATACTCGCTCTACTAAATTACTACATTAAAGGCATAAGTTAAGGGTCTAGTTGAGATTTTTTATTTTCTCCTTTCATATTTGTAACAGAAAAGCCCGTAGGAGGATTCACCTTCCTGTTTTAAATCCGTGCTGTTTTGTTACCGAACTTACGCATAAAGAGAATCATCGTTTCATCGGGTTTCGGAAAGCCTCTTCTCCACTATCAAGTCTCACTGTAGCTGGTTAATGTCTGGTTCGATTCTGGGGAAGTTGGATACATCTCTGTTGGCAGTGTGTTGGGTTGGGAATGTGGGAATGGGCCTTGAGCGTGGATGAGCTGTGGTCGACGCTCCAATGTCATTTTGTACGTGTAACCTTAGGCGGCTAGTTTCTTGGAAGTCTCTCGGTATGTTTATTTGTGGATTGTCCTGCCCAGTTGACGTCTGCACTCTTCTGCCACAATTGGTAAAAAGGTTGGACCTCAAGGTTTGACCATAGAAATATCAGCTTCCATCCCGCCAAGTGCTTTGGTCTTACCATCGATTGAAAATGGCGCTTCAGACGTTGTTGTTTGAGGAGTCTGCAAGTACCGCTTTTGTTCATCCAGTGATGGATGATTGATCGATTGGTCAATCAACAAATGGAGTGTTCTGAAAATCAAATCGCTTGTGCGCAATGCCCCTCTTGACCAAAAAGAAGGAGGAACTGCGCAGCATCTGCATATAGAGACGTGGGTTTGCTTTCATACCTTTAGACCATTTTGTTACTCTTGTGTAGAATCCTCCTCGGATGTTACTCGTTTTACCACCTCTTGTTATTGCTCTCCTTTTCTGCATTCCCTGTGGCTACTGTGATGTGCAATCCAGCGATTAAATGCAGCATCCATGTGCATGGCATCACATTGTATTGTTTTAAAGAAGTTCACTTTCACTCTGTTTAATAATGTAGCTGAAGTTAACAATATAGTGTAGTTTATCAGATGTTTGCTTTCAAATTATAGGATTTACTTGATGCAGTTTTTAATACCTATAATCTTTACAGTTTTACTCTTCGCAAAGCTTTTTAGTTTGATCAAATTGTAACAGAAACTAGTTTTAATTTACAATATACATGAAGTAGTTCCAGACGAAACAAACTGATGAACCAATAATCCGTTGTTTTGCATGTAGATGGGTTTAACCAGGCCTCTGGAGGGCCCAGTGGTAACCAGGGGCAAATGATGGGCGTGAGTGGAAGGGGAGGAGCCATAGCCCCAGAGGGAGCGTCAAATATGGGGACACCTTTGATGTCAGAGAATGGAGCCATGGTAACGTATCTGACAACCGCTTGTCTGTTCGTTAATATGATCAGGTTCAAAAACAGCACGAGATTTCTGTGCATTGTGTTGAGAAAACCTTAGTGGAGCTCTCAAATATCGGAACCGATATGGATATTAGTATCTCTACTACTTTCTCTCGTAATCCACAAATCTAACCTTTGTGGATTAGATGCAAGAAGAAGTCCGTTGCTAAAAAAGTCAGATTTTTGTACAAACTATGTAGGGAACAAAGCAAATATGTAGAAGAAGGTGATTTGGTCAGAGGAGACAGCTGGCCAAAGTTGGTGGGAAGATGGATGGAGCTAAAAACAGGGCAGACCTTGAAAAATACCTGCAAAGGACATGAAACTGGGACAGAGGTTCACCATGATCCTAAACATCCAGGCAGAGATACAGGAGCATTTTCTGTTAGAATGGCTCAGCCAAAACTAAATCTAGTTGGAGAATTTCTGGATAGATAGAAACGACCATGTCCATGAAATAATCTCACACACTGAGATATTTTGCAAAAACGTCTGTAAAATGTTACGTTTCTGAAGAAACTAAAATGCTAACGGCAAACTGTGGTTGTATAAAGATTTGAGTCAGAGTATTGCATATAAATTATATATAATGAACATAAATCCGTAGATCTTTTTCCGTCGCCTGTACAATTACGTGCTACTTTTTGTTAATTGAATAGAACATCTTACACTAAAGTTTCTGCTGGTAAATGTGAAATGTTTGAGGTAGTGATAGTTCTGCAAGGCACTTTTGATTAAAAAGTAGAAGCTATTTTTCAAGAATAAAAGTCTTGAAGGAAATGTTAAGTCTTTTTCACTAATGGTCGTTTTTTTTTCTTTTCTCCCTTCTCTTCGGGGTCACCTTTTTTTTTTCCTCCTTTGCACTTGGATGGTGACAATTGGATCAAACTCAACCTTGACTGAACTTTGACCTACCTTGACTGAAAATACCTCTACGATCCTCACCACCATTTGGATCAACTGGATTCCTGACTCCTTACAACTGTTTGTTGAATCTCGTTAACCAACCCGTTAACGTCAACTTTGCTCTCAGCGTAACGATAGGTACCCTCAGGGCGGATCAATGGGCGGTCGATCGGAGGTCGAGTCCCCAAAGCAACAGCAGCAGCCATTGGGGCCGCAGGGTGGACCAGCTCCCGGATATAGCAGAGGCAGTCCAAGTCCAGGAGTCTTTGACGGCCCAAATAGCAAACGCCGCAGATACTAACGTCTAACAGTTCTCATATGGATCAGCAGCCAGTGCAATTTCTTCTTTTTCTACACAAGACCTCGATGTTACCCATCACCATCATGACACCAATTTTCTGGACAACAGAGTGGCATGTTGTTGTCCTTTTGTGGATTGACTTTTTGATTGTTCTTCCAGTTTTTAGAAGATTTGGATGGAAGTCTTCGACTTTGTCATTGCAAACACACACATTGGAAATTAAAAATCTGTTGTTTTTTTCATTTTGTGAATATGCAAACAGTTTCGGGTCGGAATATAGCCTCAATTGCTGTCTAAGGTGGATTATATTAAAGCTTCAGACTTTCCGCTTCATCTGTCAAATAGATGTTTGCTAAGCAAAAGCATAGGAGGTTGATGACCTCACAGTCATTATTGCTTTTTGAGTGTTTTACTAATTTTTGCCGTAAGTCTGGCCATCTGCTAGTAAACTTTGATCATGTGATTAAAAAGGAAACTAAACAATGTGCAAGAAAAAACTGGTTAAAAGAACCAGGTGCTGGTCATTTCACCCCTTTGCCATTTTATTTTTAATATTAAGTAGTTAAATTATGGATCCAAGCCCCCCTTAGCAAGTCCGTCCATGCCCACATCGTTCCTGCGACTCGTAGTCTCACTAAAACAATGTTTAAGAGTTTATATTTCAAAATATGGACCATAGGTTTCAGTGGAAGTCTATGTCGGCACATTGCCTTGAATGTTGGCACAAGGTTTCAGTGAGATCTGTTTTTTAGACGAACTTTTCTATATTTTAGCATCCATTTTTCATTTGCAAATTTGTGCATCTCCTTTTCTTGATGTTTGGAATATAAATTTTATCCAAGAAGCTTTTACTATGTCAGATACACAATTTACGTTTTTAGCCTTCTAGTTTTATTCTTAATTTACAAAATCTATAAAAAGATTTTTTAATTAAAATCAAGGGTAAAATTACAGGATTTGCTTTCAGATTTTAAAAAAACATAAAGAAATTAACAGCTTCCACAGTGCAAAATGGAAGTAGAATTAGCAATCTGGCAAAGAGGTACCTTAAGAATGTTCAGAATATTCTCTGTTACAACCTATTTAGTTAATTTTATGAACATTTCTCATCAGCTTTTGGACAGCAACATTTTTAAACTTGAATTCAAATATTTTTCATTTAAAACGGAGCGTATAGTCGGGCTTTGGTGCTTTTTTAATTTTGTTTTTGTACACAATGTGGAGTCTGCAAGATTCTATCAATCAACTTTACACTTCTTGCCGTTGGTCTGTATAGATTTTTTAAATAAGTAATTATTCTTAACTGTAGATAAGAATAATCACTTGTAACAGTAATATGGTGTGCTGTGCTATTGTTATGGAGGTTGTACAGTTGTACAATGACAAAGCGAGAGCATATTTGAATGAAAGGACCCACATGTACAGCCACTGAGTAGTCACAGGCTTTATTTACCTTTAGTGATTTTGTTTATCCAGTGCAATGATGGCGACATCTTGAACTCGTCAGAGAAGTTGCTGTGGGTTTTAAAGCTTTTTTTTTTTTGTTGTTTTTTAAGTATTTGTGTTTTGTTACTTTCTGAACTTTTTCCATAAGAATGAGTACTGTGAAATCCTCCCTTTATTTGTTTTGGGGATTTTATTTCTCCTTATTTTTTGCTCAGAACTACAGCAAATGTTCTGTAGCTTTTGTGCATCTTATATTTGATGGTCAAGAGAAATAAAATGTTTTTTTGTCTTTATTTAAACAAACTGTGTTTTTGTTTTTCAAACCTGATGAACAATAAATATGATATCCATCTTTTAAATGTTTGACTACAAAACACCGCTTCTATTGTTTTCATCTTATTTTGTATAAGTATGATGAATTTTCCCATCATACTGCAGTACAATGTGTGTACTGCAGCTAAATTTCAAGCTTTTGGTTTCTGGGACTTTATTATCATGTTTTCTATTTTTGTTTTGTAAAATGTTCTTTCTTTGTGCATCTTAAACTGGTCAAAAGATTTGATGGTGACAAGTATTATGTTAACTTTATGATGCCAGGTTTGGAGATGCCTTTTGATTGAGCTAATATTATTGCTGCAAAGTAATCCGTTTCATTTTAATTGCGACAAAGTTTTTGTTAGCTTAAAGTATTGGTTATAGTGTAGCCTTTGCAGGAAGCGCAAGGACGAATAGCAAAAGACTGCTGTAAAGCTATTTTCTTTGGTTTCCTGGTTTAGTTCTTTATTTTTTGTGACGCCATGGAAATGTTGTGTTTAGAAAAATGGAAAAAGTTGAGCAAAGAGTGAGATTCAAACATCTTCCAAATGCAACTTCTTTCAACTAATCATAGTTTGTTGAAGATCTGCAACGTGATCAGAACATGTAAGTATTGTACCTGCAGGAAGGAAATGCCCCCTAATTTAAACCACAGTTGGGTAAACTACTGGATAAATCTTGAACGAGCCCTGATCTTCAAGTCAAGGTTTATTTTTATAGTATATGACAAAAGATATGACAAAACAATTCATATCTTCATAAACTACAGTCAGTTAAACATGGCTTTAAAAGTGAAATATTGACTTGGTGTAAGCAGCCATGAAGGTTTTGTCGAACAATTTGGTAGATTATGTTTTATCTCCAAAAGGTAACGCAGTCCCACGTTTTATACAAACTACAAAATAAGAACCTAAATGCATTTTGTAAGTATTTATGTTAACATTAATGTACTGGAAATAGTAACTGGTTGCAATAATTTGAAGTATTGCTAGTAAATCTTTCAAACCTATTGAGATATTTTCTATTTTTATATTGAAATTTATGATATTAAACCTGAAAATCAGTGAAGACCCAATAATTTAAAGTACTTGATGTTCTCTTACCTGCTCAACGGGACATGAAGCTGTTTAGATTGAAAACGGGATGTTGGCAGACTCTCTGCTTTGGTTTTTAGTGTATTAACATCCAGACCGGGAAGAAGATTTAGCTTTTTAATGTCTGGGACGTTTTTATTTTTTTCATCCAGCTTAAATATATCTGAACATCTGGTGACTGGATCTCAATTTCCTGCTCTTAAAAAAAGCTTTCTCTGTGTTTTGGGTCATTTGGTATCATTGCTTTGAATCATCTGATTATACAAATAATTTAGTTGCTCTCATTTGTAAACTGGCACCGTGTCTTTAAGAGGCTTTGCCATCAAAATATTGAATATTGTTTGAACTGATTTAAATGGTCACCACTGAGTGTGATTATCCAGTCAGACTCATTGAAATCAGATATTTGCATTTATTAAAAATACATTTATTATTTAATGGTTTGCACCAGGCAGTTTTATTCATACTTTAAACTTTTGTTTGACTTTGTTTAGGGTTTAAAGTATTACTTTTTAAAAACTTTTTCAGCTGAAATGTTTCAATTACTGAACATATTAAAAGTTTCTTACCAAGGAAAATAAGTAATTTGGTTTTTGGAAAAGCCTTGCTGCTCTAAATATTAACATTAATAACTGAAACTTTCTGAAATATTTTTCTTGGTGACAGGAAATTGTCTTATCTCATGTTTTGAATGTAACATTGGGATTTCACCCACTGTTTTTCTTTTACTTGTTTTGCACACTATACCAATGCTCTGTTAAATTGGTGATCGATTTTTATAAAGTTGTGATTTTCCTTGTCTGCTGCAGGTCCTGTGTGCCAGATGCCACTAGCAGTGCAGCCATGGAACTGGTAAATTTCTGCTTACACACACATTTATGTTTTTTTAGACTGGATTTTACTAGTTGTATTTAGCATCCCGATCCACTCCATTGCAGTAGGTGGCGGTAATGCGCACCAAAACGTTGCTTTCCAACCACCATTTAATTCGACGAAGAAGACGACCTGGCCAAATTGGCCGCTTGAAAAGACCCGTTTTGTTTTGGAAGAAAACTTTCTCAACCAAAGAGTACGTGGTTTCTTTGCGGAATAACCTCCTTTTTAAAACAAAACTGGAGAAAGAAGCAACGAAAGACCAGGTAAGCGAGCCGTACCGCTGTTTTCTCTAACCTGTATCTGTAAAGATCACAGCTGAAGTTGATAATGATCTGCACAACTCTAGATTCTGTTGTTTAAATTGTCATTTTCTTGTTTTATGAGTGAGTTTGTAACCATTTTGTCAATGTTATATAATTTATTGTCTCTCTAGCACAATATATTGAGATAAGGTATAAGATTAAAGTGTTCTTCAAACAGAAAAGGATTGGTAAGCTAATTATTTTGTTCTTTGTTATATCTGCCTGAATTTTTCTGTCCTATAGTTTGTTCTAGACAGCTTGTTTTTAAAGACCTTTTTGAAATAAATCAAATACTTGTTAGTGAGCTAAGGTGGAATAATTGATTTGTGCCAGGTGGTAATCATTCTGATAAGATTAGTGCATACATCTGTGATGGCTTTTCATTTTAAACGGATAGAATATTCTGATGAAGGAAGTGATACTTTTGTGGTTTTGTCGTGTATATAAATTGTTCCAATAATATGCTAAGCATGGAAGCCCGTTTTTAGACATATCTCATTATTTTGAGATACTATGTCACTATAATGAGATTATTTATTTTTTTTAACAGAGTGGCGGAAACGGGCTTCCACACCTAAACTAAGGTCTCATCACGCAATTAAGTGATCGGAGAATTTCACCAGCTCTTTATTTTGCCAGCCATCACTAGAGGGCGCTCCTTACTAAAGCCGGGGCGGACAGCAGGCCGAGACTCGTTGGCTG